>SNQJ01S0175315.1:0-20122 GCA_010110895.2 Picea sitchensis | reverse complement strand
TGCACCACATAGCCTTGTGGTGTTTCAACTAAATTAGCAAAATAAATTATGAAGGTTCCTAAATTAGCAACAAAAATTAATTATATTCCAACTTCCACCATAAGGCTATGTGGAATATTGTGGAATAAAACCACATAGATTAGATTGGAATATAATAGATTGATCCATCAAGAAATGATCTTTTTCTAATGAAATCCTTTAATGACTTCAAGGTCCTCTCCACTATCCACATTGACCTAGTTTTTACAGGTCCACACATTTCAATCTCCTCAACTTAGTGTATGAGGTAGTTTCCTGTGCATTGAAAAATGCCGAAGGTAGATACTATTACATTTCACACATTAGCCGAGGAATTTATCTCCTCCAATATTTCATATCTTCTTTATGGATTTCTTTATATGACAACCACCTACACATGATATAACAAATAAGATCATAGGGTTTCAATAACAACGTTATATACTCATTGAAAGTAAAAAAAATGTCGACAAGTTAAGCAACAACAATTTTTCATATAAATCATTAATGTTTACCTCATGTATTTTCCAAGATCATATATAACCTATTTTACATTGTTTTCAAAGATGTCAGGTAGATATAGAGGTAGAACATAATGTAACACCAAAGGGATCATTAATTTTTAGGAAAAGAAAACCATATTGTAACACTAGAAAAATGTATATTTACCAATATATAAATTTACATCCAAAATACTTAGCTTAATGAAGGTATGTCGATCATCAGTTTTCACCCCACCTAATTCACCTTTCTTCGTTAAGATATTATTTATGTTTGAAGAAAATCTTGTGGGAAATTTAATCTTCTGAATGACCTCTTTTACAACATTTCTTTCATTCTCCGTAAATAACTATGGAAGACTATTTCGGTCCACTCCATTGCTATTTGAATAAATCATAGTTTTCATTGCATGATTGGCTTCTTGAATATCAGTACAAATTTTGAAAATGGTTTCTTTGTCACTCCTTCCATCTACAATTCTCCACAATGTTTCTGTTACATTCTTCCCAATATGCATTGTATAAAACAAATGAGTTATTTGTAGGTGCTCATAGCAGGGAACCTATTGAATTGTACAGGGTAACTTTTCATTCCTCGTGGAATCCCATTAATTCCTTGAAGACATTTATGAAATACAATTAATGAGATTGCAACAATAATTTCTATATACAATAAATAGAATTTGATATAAATTAAAATAGTAAGACATGAATATATATGCAGACACATAGAATAAATGATTACCTTTATGATTTAATCTATTATATTCCAATTTCCATAGGTGAGGTATCATTATTCGTGGTTTTATTCCAGTCTCTCCTTTCAAATTAAAAATGTGTTTTCCTACAGTTCGATACCTATGGTTCTTATGGAGAAAGTTCGTATACTCATAAAATACCTCCTTTCCTATACTTCTTTAATAACACGATTTCATCCTAGGACCACAAATTAGACATGCAAATTTACCCTTTTTTTCAAGACCTACAAGATTATATGGATTAATGTCAGTATTTTTATATAACGAGGAATTGATATTTAGGAAGCATGCATCATTTTTTCATAAAATTATATATACTATAAAAGTACATCAATATGTTACATACCACAAAAATGTGTTATCCCTGGGGCATCATGAATTGTCCATGAAAGTATTCCATGGAATTGAAATTTTATTTTCCCTATTGGTTTAGAGATGTCCTACATAGTGATTCCAACCCATAACTTTATTAGCTCGTTGAAAAGAGGATCAATATATACATTCATATATTTCACTTTGTACTTACCTAATTGGGTGAAAGTACACATAATTACTACCTTGTATATGTATATAAGTAATTATGAAATGAATAAGAAAAATGAAATAAAATGTTCAAACCAATTTTGTAAACAAATACCTGGAACAATCATTGCCAACATTGTGTGCTCCCTTTTTATTGGCATCAGAGGAAGGCTATTGTTTATAAAACAAATAGGCCACACTGAGTAAAAAGACCTGAGATCACCAAATGGATTGACACCGTCAACTGTTAATGAAATCCTAACATTATGAGGTTCTTCTTGAAATATTTTCCATCTTTCTTCGATGTTCCTAAATGCAGAACCATCTACATGAATTCAAAGAACACCATCTTCACTTTTGTGTCATGCATGGTAATCCATAAACTATGAAATGTTTTGGAACCTAAAAAAATGTTGCAAATGTGGAATTGTCAAAATGTGATGAAGAACCTTGTGAGGCACCTTTTTTGTTACTTGATCGGTTCAATATCTATTGATTTGACATTGCAGGAATTGCGTTTCTAATGCATATTTTCCATATATAATATGAGAATTTGGGCATGCATCAATAGCCTGATACACCATTCCAATATCTTTCATAATGGCACACATCTCTCAGTATGTGCGAGGTAAATGATTTGACAGTGATAAGAAAAATTCACCTAACAATCTACAATATAAAAAAAAACTATTTAATGTAAATAATAGTAATAAAAATATTGCATCCTTAATTTACACATTAATTGACACTAAAAATAGATAAAAATAAATTCGACCTTTATGTATAACATGCGACAAATTATATTATGTACCTTAGGATATGTATGAGACAAGTGTTTGAAAAAACATTCAATACCTTCAAGTTCACCAAAAACATTATATTAGAGAGAATATTTGTTCTTGAGCCTTCATAAGGTTTTTTTCTTCCTTCTCAAGCAGAGCTACATCATAAACATCATCATCATTTTGCTCATCGATAAAAGAAAAGATGTCTTGGATCAATCTATTTGTCCCATAATCTGGCTCAACAGTATTATTGGTGTCGTCTTCTTCCATAGGATTGACATGATCTTCAATATTTATACAATCTTCCACATATTGTACAATAGTATTTCTACTACTACTTGGCATATATTTATCCGGTGAAAAACACCTCTGGGGATTTATTCTTACAATTACAAAAAATCATTAACATTAGTGTATATAAAAAAAATTAAAACAAAATAAAATTCTATGAATATAATCAATACAAAGAAATATATAATGAATGACTTACCATGGTGTTGGGCTCTAAAGATGTCCTAAAAATAACCTTAGTCTGACATTAATTTTATCAACCGAGGATTCGTATTTTCTTTCAATATTATCAGCAAAGTCTATGCAGATAGTCGTAGAGGTTTAAATCGTGTAGATAGTTCAACTACAACAAATGTGAGTCTATCTAAATTACTGCAATAATCAATTTCTTCACACATTAACTACAAAATCTGAAACTAATAACTCAATCAATAGAAATATATTCTGAACAATAACACACCATGAATCAAAGCATCAATCAATTTACTGAATTCATTCATCTATCTAAGAAACAACAATTTAGTCTACGAAAACACTTAATGAATCAATCTCTCAATGATCAATTAATCTATTGGAAAGAAACAACGATCTACTAAATATTTAAGAAGGAACAACAAATGCGAAAAGAACAACAAATGTGAATTTAAATGAAAGGAATTCACAAGCAATAAATTGACAGCAAATGGAAATGGAACAACAATTGATAATCTCCAAATGGAATATCTACTCTCTGCAAATGGAACAACATAACCAATTCATAAAATAATCAACACATTAACGAGTTTATCTTAACTGTTGAAGGAAAATTCAAATCACATAACTATAATAGAATTGATAAGATTATAGATGAGACCGTAGCTCCTATCGACTGCACCCACTGTCTTTAGAAGATACTGCTTCGAGAAACTCAGTACGCAGAAATGATCAAAATGCTTGAAGCTTCCATTAATTCCATAATTGATAAGTCATTTACAATGGGATTGTTGTACAAAGTGTCAACAATTAAGAGATCTGAATTCTGGTTATCTCTCTATTGTTCCTATTCCTTATATATTACAGTGAGATAAGTAAATTAATCTATCTCGAGGATCGAGAGATCCTCATGATTGCTTTTACTATTTATGAAGATTGAAAGATAAAAATTCAATATTCTTTTGAGCCATTTTGTGCCTGATTTCTTTGATCTTCAATGACCTGTGCATCTTCATGATCTTCTTAATTATCTTTAGTTAACAACAATTGTCCATTTTTGCATAAAATCAAAACAATTCAAACCAATTTCAAAAAATATCTAATATCCTTTAATATTATTTCCTAAGATCTTTTTAACCATTTTCTTTCCTAATTAATTCAAATTAATAGAAAAGTCAACAAAGAGTATATCACAAACCAAAGTAACAAGGAGAATATTTATACATTTTTCTCAACCCAACATACCCCCCAGCTTACCTTTTTGCATGTCCTTGTGCAACAAGAGAGTTTATGTGCAAAGCAATGATACTGAAGGGTGGAGAGGTCTCTTCTCTAGGTCTCTAGAACCCATGCTTACCTTTAAGATCTTCAAAATCAACATCTTCCCTTTTCTTACGAATTTCATAAACACTTTGATAACCCTCTGGAGGATACCAAATAATGGGGGACTGCACCTACATCCAATCTAGGAAGGCCCTTATTCCATGATCATTTTGGCATACCTCTCTAACTTGAGAGTGGTTGCTTGAAAAATCCTAAAACCAAAAGGTTCTTTGTTCTTGACTTCATTTGAAGAGACACTCCATCTTATTTTGGCAGCAGAAAGGGCTTCTTCTTTAATTTCTCCAAAATACTGCAACCCTGAATGTACAACATGTCTATGGATGGGAGCTAAAGATTCCACAACCTTCTCCCTCTTTATGAATTCTCTATGTTTCATAATGGTATCAAAGGGTTTAGAAGGTTCCCCTCTGACCCATAGATCTAGCCGATTCTCTCTTTTCATGAAGACCTTATGTGCTTTGGCCCACCTAAGTTAATTTTTGGCACAATACAAAAAGGCCCGAAACTTGATATCCGCAGTGAATGGATTGGGGTTCTCATCTCTATTTTCTTCTAGAATGAAATTGTGAAGTTATAGTTCACACAAAAAGTATTGTACTACATGCTCTTGTTCTTTAAAAAATGAAACAAAATTAGAGACAATGGTAAACTCAAAAGGTGTGCCTTCCCTAATGGATTTTACTTTTAATAAAAAATAACATTCTAATAGAAATAGGGAATAATTAGTAGCAGTGGCCCTGCAATCTAATATATCAGAATAAATGGAGAAAACATTTTTTATTTGATCCAAAGCTCCATGAATCTGACCCTGCACCTTATTTACTTTTTCTTTAGCTCTATTGAACTCAACTAAGGTTTCATTCTCAGTTGTTGACATGGCTCGGAGTTGTATGACAACTTTATGATGTTCTATCACTGTTAGCATTTTGTTTCGACATTGGGTTAGGGTTTTTTGGGATTGTTCCAATTCTTCTTCCAACCTTCTAATAGTGGCATCCTGTTCAGGGGAATGAAATACTTCTTCAGTATGAAAAATTGTGTCTATTGTTGTTGGAGCATCTGTCTAAGTTTCTATTTCAACCGATTCCAAAGGAGCATAAAAATATGTTTGTGTTTCAACAAAATTAGTGTGAATTTCCCTTATGGGAAGTGGATTTCTTCCCTATACTCTCGCCCTCTTAGATTTCTTCTTCTTATGGGATTTTTCAGATTGTTCCAGCTGCTTCTTAAGTTGTCTAATTGTCTCTTTCAATCTACCAATTTTTTTTTTTAATACCTTTATTTTCTTGACCCTCTTCCTCAATGTCTTGTTTTCATGTTCCAGTTTTATGATTCTGTTATTACCTTTTTTTATTGTTTCTTTTTGTATAAGGGGAACTTTAAGGTATTCCCCACCTTAATCAACTAGTAATTCATTCTCTGTATCTTTTGAAGGCTCTTGTTTCTCTAAATGAATTTTCTCCTCGAATTGAGGTTTTGGTTGTTCTATTGCCTTAGGAGAATCTAAGGAGATTCACTCATAGGAGAGGATGACATCTCCATCTCAGGAAGATCGAGGACATAGTTTGAAGGAGGAGAGGTTGGATCTTGGGGTTCTTCTGTCTTGTCTATATCTTCAGTGAGTGATATCCCCAAATTTCCCAAAACTTGGGCCATATCCTCTTCATAACTTCCAAATAAATCATCCTTCTATCCTAAAGGGCTTTCATGTGATGGCTCTTATGTTTGTATAGTTTCCTGAGTGTTTTCAGGTTGTGTTGTCTCTTTATCCTTTCTTCTTTTTACAGAGGAGGTTTTAGATACATAAATTGTTCTTTCTCTTTTCCTCCTTGATGTTCATGATTGCATGCTCTGGGTTTCTGCCAACTAAATAAGGTTTGTTTCCATTTTTGGTTGGGAGGCTAGTATTTCTATTTGGACATTATCTCCCTCTGTCTGGGCTACCTCAATTCCTTGTGGGGGAATTTCATGGTGGACTTCAGGTTGCACAATTTGCAGGGGTCTCTCGAGCTCAATTAAGTCCCCCCACGTTATTTGTGTATGATTTAAGGCCCTTTCTACTATCAATTTTACTAACCCGTGATGATTGATTACATTAGTAGGGTCTTTGGCTTTTTGGGTTCTTCCAACGACTTCATGCAACATGCTATTAAAAAAGAATGGTAGATTTATCACTAACCGTTGTTTTAATACTGCCAACAGCTTGAGGTGGAGAGGTCTCACCGCATCGTATCTTCTGTCTCATGTGATATATATCTACACCACGCCTTCTATCTCCCTCTAGGGTTCACTAAGAGCATTGGGGTTGAGGCCTTTTCTTTTCTTGTCGAATTCCTCCTCTGGTTCTACGAAGGATTCCACAACTTTCTTGAGTGTTGTGTATTTACTAGTCCACTATGTTCCTTCGTTTGTAAGGCTTGTTACCTCAAATATAATGGAATCAATGACTAGTATCTGTATGCCCCGAATTACTGAGACTCCCCCCTATAGATTTTGGAAGAATGCTAGTGCAACATTTATATCAAATCCCTGCAGTCTGATAAGTATTGTGTCCACCCTAGATGGTGTAGAATTTCTCTTGCTTGATCAATAACTTGCAACAATGTAGGCTCACAGTAAATGATTCATCCACCCATATCTTATGTAAACAAGTCAGCACAACTATCGTTCCCAACTGCAAAACTAGTTAGACCAGCCTTTGAAAGAAAATTACTAGAAATATTTGCCTCACCCTATGAAATATTGCCTCACCCTATGAAATATTGCCTCACCCTATGAAATATTTTCCTCACCCTATGAAATGGTAAAATTAGTTATAACAATATTTGCCTCACCCTATGAAATCTTGCACATAAGGCCTTTTTCCATTTCCCTATGGATGAGGTAGGCCTTTTACCTTGTCTTTCTAGCATATTTTTGTATATAACATACTGGAGAAGAGAGTTGATTTCTATAGTCATTTCCGTCTGTTGTGGTTTACCCTAGCCATGGAGATATTTTCCTCATAACAGAATTGGTGACCATACTAGGGATTGAATCTTCTTTCTTAGGGTTTGGAGTACTTTTATCCTTATATTTATCTCGTTCCTATTGTGTTTCTTGTCATATCATTGCTTGACAGCCTCTCTTCACTTTGGTTCTAAGTTTTTCAGCCTTCTCCCTTGCCTGGCCTTGTTTTGAAACATATACGCATTTTTTTTCCTTGATAGTCATGTACATACGTAGGTTGTCCCTCTGCAAGCTACGTACATATGCTCTGTTTTCCTAAACAGTAGTGTACATCAGCTTTCCTTGCTTGTTTGATTGGTCTGGTGGTTGTTGGGTGGGATTTGATGTTTGTTGAGTCTTCTTGGGTCTCTGTAGTGCCTGTTAAGTGCTTGTGGGATGACAAGGAACTTGTCTGGGGTTGAATTTTTGGGCGGAGGCTTTCTCATCACATTTTCATTTTGATTGTCCTTATACATTGGGATGGGTGTTCTATTGTTTGGTATACTACTTGAGTTATCTCTTTATATACAAAGTAGAGTTTATATATCAAGTTTCTTTTCAGTCCATGGATTTTCATTCTTATTATATTGAAAATACAAAAATATTAGACATTTCACATTGCTTGGCATTTTGGTCTTTTGAGTCCTTGTCATTATCTTAGAGAATATACTGAAAGATTTCATTTTTACTTCAGAATTGCATAGTTGAAATTGAAAATTGCATTTGTTTTTGGAAGCATATCATTCATTGAAAGTTAAAGTTAGGACTTTGCATTATGTTCATATTTACTTTTCTTGCAGAGTCATAACATCATGAGTTTCACTACAATACCTTTTTGAGTAATCACGACCACTATAATTAATGCTATAATTTAAAATTTATTAGTCATGATTTTATTTTCTATGGTACACAAACTAGCTTAGGATTTAGTGCCTTGGAATAGGATTTTGTGAGTAAAATTCTCCAAGGCAATTAAATCAACATATGTTTCTAAGAAAGAGAGTGGAGAAATCCATTGTATAATTGGTAATATAAAGAGGCTCTACTCACACTGGAGTTAATCACGAGGTCGCGCAAGTTTGGTTGAAGCGATATCCCCCCGATACATTTTTATCGTCAGAGATATTTCTGGGGATCTATTCATATCTGGGGATCTTGTTAGTTCCCTCACCTCCATGAGAGGCGGTGATTTCAAGGTTTTTTGCTTTGCTACCCTGCACATACGATGGTCCTAACTTACGACTGCTCGCTTGTGCATCAGTTATACAGTGGTTTATTAGTTGCTTGAATAAGGTGCCACATAGGTTACTTGCAGGGGTTATTCTGCAGGTACCCTGGGTTAGATAAGAGTCAGACAACACACAACCTTTATGGACGATTACCTCTCCGGGGGGATATGACCAACTGGTTGTTAAGCCCACGAGGGCCCTTACAACTGATTATGTTACCTTCGATCTTTAGCAGGGAATCTCAGGCCCCTCTTAGGTGAGGCATACTTTCTTTAGGGAGGGAGGCCACTTTCAACCACTTTACCCCATTTGTGTGCATATTGGTTGTTTGACTTTTGGTGTGCTCTTTGATTACGAGTTGGAATTAGGATTTATATTTTGTCTTTAGAGTCTTAAGTCATAGTGGAATCAAACCAGCATCCTCGTCGGTCCCGTTGCTTGTTATAGTCACCACCAAATTTTGAGTCTTTTCCTTATAAAAGGTGTAGAGTTATTAGGCATGGTACACACACCTCCATCATTTAGACTTGTGATTCTACAAGGATGAGTACTAGACCTAGTATTCATAACACTAGGAGCCCTTCGACTCCCACACCCACTATAGTTAATGGAATCCCTTCTATTCTTGCAACCCAAATGGTTGTAGTGCCAGAGGCACCTATCATTATTATGGCTCGACCTATACTGAATGCTCATTATCTTGCCTCGAATCCTTTTGGGTCTCTTGGTCACTCACCGAGCTATAATGTTTAGTCCATCCCTATGGCCTGTAGTCCTTTTTCCTATTGTATGTCGAACTTTAATTCACATTTTTCGAACACCATCCCAACTGTTGGCCCTAATGCTAGCATTGAGCTTGGGGCCACTACACCTCCTTATACTCCATTTTCATTTGGTGGTTCTCAAATCCCTCAAATGACTCCTAATATGGGATGATCTTTTGCTTTTAACCCCAGGTTAAATCCTCTTTCTTCTGGGTGGAGCAACCAACCTGGCGGACAAGCTTCTGCTCAATTTCAGTCATATACCCCTACCTGCTTGGTGTGGATTCTGACCAATATGTTTGGCATGACGAATCCACTTCTATCCTCTAGATTCACACCTGGAGGATGTCAGTTTAAAGCTTTGGGAAACCCCCTATCTAGATCCAATCTGGCTGGGGGAATTTTTTATAACCCCCATCAGAACATTCCTACTGGAATGATGCCCAATCAACCTTTTACGAATCATCCTGAAGGAGGGCCTTTTAATCCTAGACAGGGCCATGGTACTTACTAGAACCTTGGATGGGCTGCAGTTCCTCAAACTCAATCTTTCCCGGAAGCTTGGGGCTAGATGCCGCAACCCCGCCTCCCTTTTCTGGCCACCCTTAATCTACCAGACTTGTCTAAGTTGATGAACAACCCTATGAGTCATGATCCTACATGGCCCCCCATCCCCACCAATCTTCCTTCAGACATTCCGAAGTTTGAAGGTAAGAATGGTGAGGATCCTGGTGATCATGTTACTACCTTTCACCTATGGTGCTCCTCAAATTCCCTTAATGATGATTCTATTCGGTTAAGATTGTTTCAACGCACCCTCATTGGGGTTGTTGTGAAATGGTATATCGAGATACCTAGGGGGGCATATGGGACCTTTATTCAGATGGTATTGGTCTTCCTTAACCACTTCCAATTGTTTGTTCATTATGATGCTCGCCTAGAACTTCTGTCGACTTTATGCCAGGACACCGCCACTCATATCTCAGATCACATATAGGAGTGGAATAGATGGAAGAGGTTCATTAAGACCCCCATAAACCTAGAATTTCTTTTAGAATGGTTCCTTAAGTCTTTGCACCCTCCTATCTCAAAGTATGTTTCTACTTCTGGAGTTACCACTGAGGAAGAAGCGATCTTTAAAGCCCAACAAATAGATTTGAGATATGCTCAGTCTGGGATGTTATACCACATTCTGCCAAATGCCCCACGATCAAATTACGACCCTAGATAAAATCTCGGACCTCATGCCAATGGAATTGTAGGCTACGCCATTGTAAAACCTGCAGACTTGGTGACAAGCCATTTGAAAGAGTTGTCTCTAAACCAGTCTACAGGAGGGCCAACTTCATCTATGTCTTACAACCCCACTCAGTTGGTAGATGTACATTCTGTTCAATCATTGGCCAACCCAAATGATAACCAACAACCAGGCAGGAATAATAAGAAAGGACGTAATAATCGTAAGGGTGGGAAAAATGGTAATAAACCCAAGGAAAATGGTAATAATGAGAAGATGAATAATAATGTTGGAGAGGGAAAATGAGAAAGATGTAAGGTGAAATTTCCTTGTAAGATTTGTACATATGACCACCTTACCCATTTATGTCCTAAACTTGCAGAAGCTATGAGGCTGTTATCTCTACCGCCCATTGTGTTGACAAATCCATTTCCACATAACTAGCACATGGCCTCAAGCTCCTCAAACGCTGGAAATGCAGTTGGTGGGAGTCAAAGCCCATCGTTGCAAGATGGAGACCATTTGTGTATCAATATGGTAGATGTGAAAGTTAATGTAGCCCCACGATATCGAGATTATATCTCTTCACAAGGTATTCCTGGTCTAGAATCTCTTCCTCCTCCTCCGGAGACAAATTTACAGATTGAAAAACCAGAGCCACCACCTCGTATTTCGAAAGGATTAATCAAGCACTATACCCACAATCCAAATGATAGAGCCGCCCAAAACTACTCTATTATTGAGGAACTGGGTCAAACCCCTTGTGCCATGTCATCTTTGGAGGTACTCCAGACATGTCCTTCACAAAGGAATGCCTTACTATCTGCATTAGGAGATCTATAACCCAGTGTATCAAAAGTTATCAAGTTTGACATCACGGATGTGAAGCCTCGCTTGCCTTACCATGTGCCTTTCGAAATCCATGTGGAGTACTCAAAGTGTACCATCAAACATGCGATCGTTGATGAAGGTGCTGCCACTTGTGTGATGTCCCTGATCTATTGTAAAGATCTCAGTTCTCCGACTCTTTCTAATTCATCGAACATGTTGACTGCTTTTGATGGTCATTCCTTCTATGCTCACAGTATTCTTCATGCCTTTCTAGTATAGTTAGGTGGGAAGATGGTAGACGTTGAGGTTGAGGTAGTTGATGCACCTATAGATTATAACTTGTTACTAGGATTCAATTGGACCTATGCTATGGTCATTGTTGTATCGTTCATCTTCCATACTCTTTGTTTTCCTCATGAAGGGAAGATCGTGACGATCAACCAGTTATCCTTTGCATACTCTAGTACTAATGCATTTGTTGGATCGTCGATCCCTATGATTGATAATTCTCAGCCGAAAACTAAGAACATCGGTGTCAAAATGTATTCTTCCCTTATGGGTACTTTCAACTTCGCAGCATAGAGTCATCACGTTTATGCCATACCAAGTAGGCATGTTTCGATAGGGAGGTCCATTCCTTTCCACACTTCCTATTTTAGTGATCAGTGGAACCTACCTTCCCTGAATTCGTCTTATGAAGATCATTCGCATGATGGAATGGCTATGCCACTATCGGTAGCGGAGATTATGTATCAAGTTGTTCTTGACTCTTCCGCGGATCCCAATCCTATTACCTCACCAAAGGAAAAGGAGGATCTCATTCTTAGGTCCATGTGGGTCACTTCATTGTCTTGTTCACATGATTTCCTCAATGGGACTTTGCGTTCAGACGAAGCCATCATTGAAGCCATTAATGGTTCCAACAAACCTTGGGATGATATGCATCACCGCTCTTATTTTATCCTAGAGCTTGAAAGAATCAAACAAGATGACTTTTGATCTACATTGAGTGAGATAGTCAATCACGATGTAGTTCGACTTCATACGCACGAAATTTATGCCGAAGGAAATATGGTGAGAATTTCTCCCACTGCCACGATCGACATCTCTCATACCCTTGGAAATATTGAAAATGTACATATCGGTGCAAATTGTTTTCCAGAATAAATCTTGATCTACACTGAAATATTCAAGGAATTCCAAGATGTATTTGCTTTATCATATGAAGAGATGCCAGGAATCGACCCGTGTATTGTTGAACATGAAATTAGAACTTATTTGGATGCTAAACCTGTTCGCAAATGTCTTAGATATGTCAATCCCTAGAAGGCCCATGTTATTAAGGTAGAGGTGGAGAAGCTACTTAATGTTGGCTTCATCTACCTAGTTCCCTTGACTGAATGGGTATCCAATCTCATTCCTGTGAATAAGAAGAAAGGATCTATCTTTTTATGTATGTACTTTCATGACCTGAACAAGGATTTTCCTAAAGACAACTTCCCGACACCTTTCATCAATTAGATTCTTGATGAGTGTGTGGGAAGCGAAGTATTTTCCTTTATGGATGGATTTTCAGGGTATAACCAAATTAAATTAAACCAAAGGATCAACACAAGATGAAATTTGTTTTTCCTTGGGGTAATTTCGCATACTAGAAAATGCCTTTCGACATTAAAAACGTTGGAGAAACCTTCCAACGTCCCATGACATTCACTTTTCACGATCTTAAGCATATAGTCGAAGCTTACCTTGATGATCTTGCTGCTCACTCTTGTAAGAGAGAGGATCACATTATGCACCTTCGACTTGTTTTTGAAATATGTCGTTACTATAGAATCTGGTTGAACCCTCATAACTGCATCTTTTACGTTAGGTCTGGCCATCTTTTGGGATTTCTAGTTTCTGAGACTGAGATCATGGTAGATTCATTAAAGTTTGAGGCAATACTTTGATTGCCTCCCCCGCGCACTATTAGACAAATTCAAGGTTTACAGGGGAAAGATAACTTTTTACGTCGGTTTGTATTAAACTATGCCAATATCACTAAGGGTTTCATATGTATTTTGAAGAAGGACACCCCTTTTATCTGGGATGAGTGAGCCCAGGAGTCCTTCGATTCTTTGAAGAAATCCTTGGTATCGACGCCTCTGCTAAAGTCTCTTGATTACAGTAGGGATTACCTACTTTATATTGTCACGTCTGAGGAGACGATTGGTATATTTTTGGTTCAGGAGGATGATGAGATCCACAAGGAAATCATCTACTATCTTAGTTGAAACCTAGTCGATCTTGAGCTTAATTATTCTCACGATTAAAAGTTATCTTTGGCTATCATTCACGCAGTCCAACGTTTGCGTCATTATATATTACTTTTCAAAACCACTGTGATTGTCGATATCAATCAATTTCAATACTTCCTTACCAGGCGTATCATAGGGGGAAAATATAATAAATGGATTTTTATTTTACAAGAGTTTTATCTCGATTTCGCTTTTGTGAAATCCAAGAAATCATTAGTCTTCACGGAGTTAATATCCGACTTTCCATGATTAGATGAGGATGTTATCCATGTTGATTCTTTTGCGGACGAACACATTTTATTTTCTCGTCATCTGACCCCTGGTATGGAGACATTGTTCTCTATCTTCAAACTTTGAAGTTCCCTTAGCATCTCTCGCGATATGACTGACAACGCGTAAGGTACCAAGCTAATAATTATACTATCATCGGTGACACTTTGTATCACCGAGGAATAGAAAATATCTTGCATCATTGTTTAACACACACAGAGGTTGAGTGAGTCTTGAATGATTGCCATAGTGGGGCTTATGGTTGTCATCTATCCGGGCTTGCGACAACCCAAAAAAATTTGCGAGATGGTTATTTTTGGCTTACTATCTTTAAAGATTGTATTGAAGAGGTTAAGAAATGTCACCCCTGCTAGGTGTTCACTCAGAAAATGTGCTCGCATCCATCCCCTCTTCGCCCAATCATTACCGTTGGTCCCTTCACCAAGTGGGGGGTGGACTTCGTGGATTGCAACCCAACTTCGGCTAGGGGGCATCATCACATTATCATGGCCATCGACTACTTTACTAAGTGGGATGATGCCATGCATACTATTAAATCTGATGGGAATAATGTCGCCTTCTTCGTATTCAATCAAATTATCGCTCGATTCTGTATCCCGAGTGATATTGTCACTAATCATGGCAGTCACTTTCAGAACGAAATGATGGAAGAGATAGCATCTAAGCTGGGGTTTAGACATGGTCATTCTTCTCCTTATTACCCCTAGGAAAAGGGACAAGTGGAGGCCATCAATAAGTCTCTCAAGACCATTTTGCAAAACAATTGTCAGCCAGAGTAAGTCTGACTGGAAAATTATGCTATATCCCGCACTCTAGGCATATCGAACCTCGATCAAGACTGTCAATGGTTTTTCCCCTTTCCAGTTAGTACACAGTGTGGAGTCGATATTACATATTGAATGCCTTGTACAATTTTGATCTTGAGTGATGCCTTGTACACCTAGAGAGTCTTGACGAGCAATGTTGAGATGCCTCTACGACTATTGAGGTGAACAAAAGGCGTGTCAAGGTCCAATATGATAAGTCTGTCTATCCTCGATTGTACGTTGAGGATGAATTGGTCCTTTTGTATGATCAAGCCAAAGAAACACTATGGGTAGGAAAGTTTAAGCCTATGTAGCACAATCCTTATATCATGCGACATGTCTTAGAAAAATGATCCTATGAGTTAGAATATTATGAAGGGAATATGTTGGACGAAACTAGGAATGGGATCTACTTGAAAATATATTACGCTTGAGCCCCAATCTTGGGAGGAACTCTTTGTATACTAATGTAATTTAGTGTATACATATTTTCCTTTTATTTTCATCTTCGGCTTGCTTATCAAGTTTTCCCTTGGTTGGCATAGGTCAATAGAGTCTTCAGTCTACCTAGGATTCGCAGACGGAGCCAGTTGTCATACACGAAACTTGGCTTCCACCGCTTGGGTGGTTTACTCACCCGAGGGTCTACTGGTGTATTTAGGTGGTGCATTCCTAGGGCCATCCATGAATAATGTGGCCGAATAAAGCACCATTATAGAACTTTTGCATGATGCTATCTCACATGGTGTTCTCTCTTTATAGGTTCACCTAGATTCCCAGTTAGTAGTATGTCAGTTGAATGGCAGTTACTGCATGCGTGATCCTACTTTACTCCGAAGATTCCTACAGGTACGTATTTTAGAACGACAGTTTGATTTTATTACATATTATCGCATTCCTAGGAGTTCTAATCATGTATCTGATTCTTATGCTAATTTAATTTTATATTGGCATTTGTCACACAGCTAAAGCAAAGAAAACCATCTCATCAATGTACATATTGTAAATATAAGTAAAGTCAAAGATCCCTTTTTTATATATATTTCAAAAAATGTGGTGTTTATAGTACAAAATTAGGGCTAATAGCCTCAATACACATATACAGTCGGTACTA
The DNA here is from genome assembly GCA_010110895.2 of Picea sitchensis. NCBI lineage: Eukaryota > Viridiplantae > Streptophyta > Pinopsida > Pinales > Pinaceae > Picea > Picea sitchensis. The sequence goes on along the minus strand of SNQJ01S0175315.1, from coordinate 4,152 downwards.
CAATATCCACGACATCTACGCCTGTGGCGCCGGATGTGTGTCATGGTAACAAACTACGACATTTACGAGACGCTGAAATAGTCATACCCAAGCTCTAGGCACACCAACCACTTTCTGCTACATGGATTCCGGCAGATCCTCTAACTGAACCATGGGAATCCTATGAGTCAAACGAGACAATTTTCCCTAGACATTTTGTAGGACTCTCTTGGCTTCTCCTCCCGTCGCCTCTTCTCCCTGGTTCCTCCATTGATGTCGAGGAAATCCTTTCGGCCATCACAGACCCACATCTGCATTGCACAAGTGTCTAGTTAGTATTTAAGCATCATCCAAAAATATTTTTGTTTCACTATACAAAAATATGAGAATATTTATACCTTTTTCTCAACCCAACACATGGGGAAAAATGTATGGCCCCCTTCACAATTCCCATATGTAAAACAATGTAATTCAGTTATTTTCCTTATAAGTCTTCTTCTTTTCAAGCCCCTACATTGATTTCAAGGGAAATAACATTTTCCATCAGTACCAACCAGTTCCTCCCATGTAGCCCCTAACCTATTTATCATCCTCTGACTCTCTTCAGGTGTTGGCATTGGGATTTCCTATATTTACAAAAAATTCACTGAAGCAATATAAGTACATTAATATATGAATTATATATTGTTATGGTACAAAATCATCGAATTATATTGACCCCATATGTACTATATAATTAATCCATTTTTCATCATAGATTTGTTAAAGTTGTATAATAGTAATCAACAACTAATCATCAAATCAAAACCATACATTTTTACCACATAAGTTCCAAAGGTGGACTATAAGCAAGAAATAAAATCAAAAAATAAAAGAGAACTACACCAAGACAAATTGTATAGTAATTAAATGGAATTGAGTAGACATGTTCGTAGGTATATTTTCTAGGGATACTTTTGTGTCCCAGAATAAAAAAAGGGTCTAAGGGTTAGGGATCCAATATAGGTATTTAAAAAAGAGACAAAGTAATATTAAAATTTTTTAACCTTCAAAGTATAAAATCAGAGCTATGTAGATCAAGAATTGGATTTGAGGAAAGTAGCACATAGGAAAAAGACTAATAAATCATGCAACTAACAATGAGAATAAAAATATTTTATAATTGTTGCACCTACAAAAAAATTGTCGAAAACACTAACCTCTTTCCATATTTCGACTAACGTTGACTATGCCAAAGTTGACCAATTCAGTGAAGTCAATGACTGTTAAACTATTTTCAAACAAGTAGCTGGAATCCTCTAGGTTCATCAATAGATTAATGAACTATCCTCTAACTTCATCGAAATATCGATGGATATAGATGTTCATCAGAAGTCCAATGTTAATCAAGGTGCCCCAAAAAAGAAAAGATTAAAATTTTAATATTATGTAATTTGTGACGATGTGATTGAATTTATCCTTATCATCAAAAAAAAATGTTGAATTTGGACCCCATATATAATAGTTCCTTACCCAATGGTCCAATATACAAGCGCTCCCTTATAGAGAATGAGGAAGTAAACTGTCAAATTCATGAGCTAATCCAAAAGGGACACATTTCACTGAGATCCTCTCCTTGTGGGATCCCAATTGTGTTGGTTCAAAATAAGGTTCCATATGTTGAGAATATCTATAATATATATCTTCATAGTTGTATTTGCCACAACCCTTCTCAGGTGCTTGGGGTTCCAACCATTAGCCACCATTCATATAGCTCTTCCTATTGTATCTTCACCAAAAAATTCCTCCCACACTCAGACCAAAGCCAGTCGTGCAACCTAATTTGTTGAATGGATCGAGCACCTCCAAAAATAGGATAATGCCAAGTACAAGCAGTGACATGAACAAAATCAGGTTCCACACACATTTCAGGTTGGGTATAAGGTGTGGTTTCCCCTGCTAAAAGATAACCTCTCAAGACCCCATGATAAGTTAATACCACTCTGTTATGGGCCTTACACTATCAAAAAGGTTGTGGGTGAAAATTATTTTGAAAGATTACTTCTCCTCTCCTTGGCTTGCACCAAGTATTTAATGTGGAGTTTGTATGACCATATTACCAACCTCTACTGGAAACCTCAAAGGTGGATGATCATTTGGCCCCTACCGAATTCAATCAAAACTTCATTAAGCAAGCTACAACAGTGGATTGGATCATGTAGACCCAAATGAAATCCACCCACTAGTCGAACATACAACTCTATCGGGTTGTCAAAGCATGAAAACTACTTCAGAAAGGAAGGAAACTCAGTAAGGTTCAGATTCGACAAAAGTTTCCCCATATCCTGAGGGAACTTGACACAATGGAGACCATTCCTTCTTAAGGGGGGGATTCATCCTGTTTCATATCAATGGCCATCCATTGATTTTTTCATTAAGAGGGAATGTAATGTAATTCCATATTCATTTGTTTATTACATCCATCATGTAATGATTTCCAAGTGGTCCTATGTACATTCCTATGAAATTTTGCAAACTTAGACCAAGTTATTCTTCAATAGATCAATATCTTGTAAAAAGGGTTCATCGCACATGTATCATGGGAATTGTTCTCCTTTCACTCTCTCATATATAATTTAGGTGAAGGAGGCCCTTTGAGAATTCAATGGAGTGTGATGTAATTCTTATTGCAATTAAGTGTAGTCAACATCTCTTCCTGTTTAGAGATAATCTGCCACCATTCTATCTCATTTGTGTTCCACAGTTTTTATTTTTTTTATACATTGATAGAAGATGGGTTTCACTGTATTTCTATGTTCTCTACTATATTTTTGTTTGTATCTCATTTTGTTCTCAATATAATCTAGACCAGTTAGAGAAAAAAAATAACTAACTAAATTTTCATTTTTACTATCCTCTAATGCTTCACGTGCATTCAAGCACTTGTCCTCTTGATCTCCCTATAAGAACCTCGTCATTTAGTATTGATGAATTGTTGAATTTTTTAGGTCCTCTTCCACAATAGTTATTTTTTTCATTTCAAAAATTTTCGAAACTTCCCAAACCTATTTTTTTTTAAATTTTCATGGCCTTCATGCCTATGACATGGAAAATGGAATAGGTAAATCAATTGATATACCTTAATTTATGGTTTCACCAGTTTAATTTTTCAATTTATCATTTTAATTTGGTTTCTCTTAAAAAAAAATTGAAAAACAATGTCATTAGTGTTGTTGGGCCCTTCATTTTGTTGGTTAAAAGTTGTGCACAATAGATTGCAGCTTCATTTTGGAGAATGGAAGTTGCGCAAGTTGTTGAGAAGATCGACAATGAAAGAAAGGAAGAAACAAAAAACGGTTAAAGGGACAACGCAACATCAACAACAAGATCAATAAAATAAATAACTCTCAAGTTCTTAACCAGTGAGATCAGATTATATATAGAAGACCAATGCGATTGTAATAGGCTAATGAGCTAATGATACTAAGAATGATAGGCTAATAGTGAAATGTTAAGGAAAGGGTTGTAATTTCATTATTTCATAGCATGTTAGTTCTAAGTTATTACTATTCCTGTTGTAAATATTGATAGTGTGACGAGAGTTATTGATGTAATGGGCCAATACTATAGTATTGTGGAATAGGAAGATCTGGGTGAGAACTAGACAGACAAGGTATCAGATTTTGGTATTCTCAATATAAAGAAAGGCCTAAATTTTGAATTTACATCTTGTCTATTCAGTCTTAATGCATGAATGAGTTGTTTTTCTTTATTATATTTATGTATGATGTACCTAAATGTGTCTTTATGAATGGAAAAAAAAACTCTGTTTCTTTATTTCCCAGTTAGGAATTCCTCAAGATTGTTACAAGTTTATTCTATTATATGCAAGATTACATTGAGACTCAATACCTTATAGGTCTGTCTAAGTATTATCCTTACCCTTCCCTCTCTTTCATGTCTTGTTTTCACTTCGGGTGAGCCTTCTTCCCTCCTAGGAAGATGAAAATTCCAACGCTCTAGACTACTTCGATACCTTTTGTTTGTAACCTAAGAAGGACCCTGGTCTGAACACTTTTGCGCCAACAAAATGGTTTCATTGTCAGTACCTATGTTGTAAAAGGAAACTGTAACACCCTGTTTCCCCCAGATTGTAAATATAACTGAACTGGCCAAGGACTATGGAAAAAACTC
>SNQJ01S0175314.1:4357-24479 GCA_010110895.2 Picea sitchensis | reverse complement strand
AATTGAAAATCAAGAAACCAATTATTACTTGCATTTAGAAATCAACCAATCATATATAGATCATCTATGAGGTAGGCATACCCATGTTTAGAAGATAAATAAAGAATATCCTCCAACACAATACACTACGGATCCATGAAGTGAAATAAAAAACCATGGCCACAAAAAATTACACAGTGGATCCATGTCATCAAAGAGGTCATATCCACAAGAAAATAAAATGTGGATCTATGTCACAATATACATCAGGAAGACATCGAGCACCAATGAGAGTTCTCATGTAGTCTTGAAAGTGCTCATATAGTAGTTATATAATCCATCACAACTTGGGAGGGGTACCATGAATGAGTGGTATTCCACAAGGCCCAAGTCATTTGTTTCAAACCCAATGTTATGAATATACATCATGTTAATAGATGATCTGAAGATGATGAAGACTTGTATCTTTTAAAATATTTGTAAGTGTAAATTATGTGTGATTGGGAAATAGGATCAATTTGTAAACACATGAATTAGATATTTTTCCCACTTAAGATGCACATAATAAACAACAATTAAAACCATCAAATTAAACACACAACACAACAAATGATGAAGGAGTTCACCCCTCTCTTCGGCTACATCTCCTAGTCCAACTTCCAATGGATCAGTTTAATTATTTTATAAAAGTTTTAAAATCAATGCTTTACAATGCTCAAAATATCAAATAGATGGCTCCAATGGCTTCAAAACATCCAAAAACCCCTACCTGGGCTCTTTCTGCACCTGATTTGGCCAAACATTGAAGAAGATATCCTCCAGGAAAATTTCAAGGATGATTTTAGGGGCTAAATTTCACTCATGGGCTAATTTTCCTTGGTTTTTCCAAAAACGAGATTCGCTATTTTAAAAACGATTCGCCCAAATTCTATAGCATAAAATTATTTTACCTTAAAAATCGCTAAAATTAAAAAAAAAACTATATAAAGTCCTTAGAAATTTGAATATTTTTACAAAAATATCGCCAAACATTTATAGTTGGCATATGAAGGATTAGTAAGATTCGCTAAGGTTTCTACATTTTAAAATAAATTTCCATCCTTAAAATCATCCCTGGAAAGTTTCCCCTTCAAACTTGTTGTCTCTGGTTCTCCAATTCGCACCTGTGTGTGACTAACCTGGCTCCCGCGGCGTTACTGGGCCCAAAAAACCAGCACACTACACTATTCTAAGAAATGGGGTGAATTTTCTAATAGTTAGGGCCTAACGCCTTTTTCGACAGAGCTGTTGGTCGCATGGTGGCCATATGGCCACATCCCAGTGCCGAGTTTGGACCCTCATCGGATAGTGGTTGTAAGTCCCACACTAATGGTCCTATGGAGTGGCCATATGGAAAATTTCCCTCACCTTTTGGGCTTAACACAATAGGTAACCATCCTCGCACCATAGGTTATGTGAAACGGTCGCATGGTAAGTCATATGGGATGGGGCCTAGCTCCGGCCCTTCCAGCATCCAAATAAAATTTGCAACAAGCTTAAATATTTGTGGGCAACCATAGGGTTAAGAAACACCCATAGGCAGGCTGGTAGCCCAACCTATGTTAGATCTATGTCACTTTCCCCCAGAGGATGGGGGTTCGACCACAAGATTTTATACACGGGAGGGGTGCCACGTGACAACCCATGATTGGACCATGTGGCACCATACTACTTTCCATCCAAGTGACACTTGTCAGCACCTTACTGGTCCACATACATGCCAAATCAGTTACCCGATCATCCTTCCAACTCAGCATCTCTTCACAGTGGCCATTCCACATCACCTACCATGTGTGGGAACCATACCATGCCACGTCATCACTATACAGATTGTACGGACTATACAGTCAACAAATTTTTTCATGTTTGGAAAAATGGAAAGAACGTGATATCTCACTCATACGATGTATGTTTGAACCTGTTCAAGTTGCGTTGGGATCGTGAGGATGAGGCCTACGCACATGTTTGTTTTGAAGCAATTCTAAGAACTTTTATTTTTGAGCAAATTTTGATCCCCTAGATCACTCCTGCCCATTGGGAAGATTTTGGACCTCCAAAAGACTACTTTCAGTCTATCTAAAGATGAGGGTACAGTTCCCTCACCTTCCATCCTCAATCTACTTGGCCTTGCTTGGATTTGTGCCTTTAATACCAACTCGAAGGTATTCCACATTCTCTCGTTTTGAAGTTCTCATCCTCCTGTCGAGGAATGTGTCTTCATGTAGTTCTGAAATCTATTATGGAAATAAATCATCTATAGAAGGAATATGAACATGTTCTCCTTGATCATCAATCAAAGGAGGCTCATACAATTTCAAATTCTCAACATTGACAACTGCTTACATTTTCATATAAAGAGGCAAATCCAAACACAAGGCATTGTTACCAATATTTTCAAGAATCTTGAAAGGTCCATATCTAATTGGTTTCATTTTTTCACCTTCTCCTCTAAGCATGTTTCATTTTTCACCTTCTCCTCTAAGCATGTTTTTAAGTAATGTAAAGCCAAACTTCATCTCTAACTTGGAAACCGTGATCAACATGATGCTTTTCATGTCTTGTTTTGTACTTGGTTTGGCTCTTTTCCAACTGCTCTATACTATTTGATGCACAAAATGAAATTGTTCAATGAAATTCTTTCCTCTACTTCAATGTCATATTGACCATACAAAAAAATGTCTTTCCCAAAGATAAAATCTAAAGGAGATTTGGGCAAATAACCAAAACACGCTTCAAATGGAGATGTTTGAGTTGAAGAGTGCTTATCCCAATTGCAAGCATGTTGACTGTAGTGTAGGTTCTCATCCCAAATCTTAGGATGTGCCAAATAACCACAAAGAAGATTCATTATTGTTCTATTAACCAATTCTATCCAATAACGGTTTGTGGATGAAACGTTGTGTGGTTTTTCAACTTGGTGTCCATGAGTGCCCATAAACTTGACCAAAAGTTTCTAATAAATCGAGAATCTCGATCATAAATCATGGATTTAGGCAACCCAAATGTACCCAAACATGTTGAAAGAACATATGTGTCATCTGCTCAGTTGTAACCTGCTTCTTACAAGGAATCAAAATACACATTTCACTGAAACGGTCAACCACAACATAAACATAATCATGATTTTTTTTAGACATAGGTATACCTCATCAATCCTGGAAATACTTTTCCCCAAGGATCTAGAAGGAACCTATGGAGTATACAAACCCAAATTTTTATTTCTAGGCTTGCTTGTAGCACATAAAGAACATCCTCTTACATATCTTGAAACATCGAAACATTTTCATTCATTTTAGGCCAATAGCAATACCTTGCAAATTAGCCACTATATTTCCTACACCAAAGTGGCCATGATAGAGAAGAACGTGTTCTCTTTATGATGTCAATTCTTTCACCTCAGGAATACATAGCTTTCCAATATGACACAAAATATTGTCATGAACATAGAATCCACCTCAACTTGCTTAGAATGACACAGTTGCATAAACCTTTAAAATCTGCATCTAAAGCATATTGTTCATCATAGCTCTCATGCATGATAGTGTTGGATCATGTTGTCAGTTGATGCCAATGGTTTGTCATTGATGCCAATGGTTTGTCTTGATGCCAATGGTTTGATTGCTATTTGGGAGATTGTTGGATCATGTAAATGGTTTGGTTTGATTGATGTCACAATTGATTGATATGATGCCTGATGAGAATGATATATGTCCAAGTGGAAACCAATCTGATGCAAAGATGAATCATTAGTGTCTTATAATGGTTGATATATAAGTAAAATGGATGAACTCTAAAGTGGGTCCCTTATGGTGAAACCCTCACGGGAATACACTTATGAAATGAGTCATCCTAGAAGAATGGTTGGAGGACCCATGCTTGTATGTGGAATAATGGGATGAAGATCAATGAATATTGGTGAAACTATCCTAGATGGATAGTGCTTACCATACCATTCGTAGTATGTGAATGTCGATAACTCCTCACAGCTTGAGAGTTATGGCCTCCTAGAAGCTGGAGGACTCATGAAGGCTTAAGCCCCAAAGGTCAAAGAAGTAAAAGTGTTTGAAAAGAAGAAATCATTATTTAAATGATAAAGCAAAGTGACAAATCAAGATGGATTATTTAAAATGATAAAGTAAAGTGACAAAATCAAGAAGGAATATTCAAATGATAAAAGTATTGGAGAACTTTCTATTCATGGAAAGTGGTTAACCCTAAAAATAAGGAAAAATAGGTTAAGGACCTAGAAATGGGTTAATATAATTAAAAAATGGGTTATAACCTAGAATATTAGAAAGTATAAACAAGAAGCTAGGATCTCTTGTAAAATGTACATTTGGTAAGAACCTTTGTGGATCAATGGAGACTTATAATATCGCTTTGAGCATTGGATGGAGAGCTTATTAGAGAGAATCTTTATTGGTGTGGATATCTTGAGCATGATTGAAGATCTATTCTATGAAAGATAGCCAGAGGAGGATCTCATGATGCATCAAATTTTCGGCAATACCAGAGATCTTGACACAAAGTCTCTGAGTCACAGAAACTCTATTTTTTATGCCCACACAAAGTTGTCCGTATAGGTGTGTACACGCTGGTCGGCTATGTATAGGGTGAGGTACACATGGTCCGACTATGTACAGGAGTGTGGATAAAACCCATGGAGATTTGTGTTTGAGTTGGTGCCAAGCTCTTGATGATGAGGCAGGTTCCGTGATCTACATTCTATGGCCTCGATCTATCACTATGTCACCGGTATGGTTACATTATTGTCTCTATGGATAGATGTTATTTCTTGATATGTTGTGAATGCTTAGGAATTCTTGGTATGGCTTCTATGATGTGGCTCAATTTATTGACACGGATGATGGAGGAGAAACACTCTAGGATTCAGTAGTGATGATTGCTACTTGTATAATTTTGGTTGTTTATACATGATTGAGATAGTATCCATATTGATGCTTTCATTGGAGAGCTTTGGATGTATTGTGACCGGTCATAAGTTAGTCCGACAAGGGAAGATAGAGAAAGTGATTGCAAAGCCAGAGGATCCTATAATGTGAAGAAATCAAAAGCCTAAGGCTTAAGAGAAGACGCCTATTGCATTATACACTAGCCACGTAGATACGAGGGTTGTAGTGAGCCAGAGCACACACACACACGAGTTGCACTACTGACAGGTCACATACCTATTGACAGATTGATATCTATTGAGGATTGTTGCCTCATCTCTGATGCCGAGGTGTAATCAGTCTTACATATAGATTAGTTCCTCTGTAGAGTTGTACTCTATTCATTGAAGTCAAGGATAAACCCACACTAGAACCGTAATAAAAAGAAAATTGTACTACAGATCTTGTGTTCTTGTGTCCATTGTGATGATGACTTGTTGATGATATATTGCCGATATATGTTGTTGATATGTGCCTACATCTAACCTCTCGGGTTATAAATGACAACAATGGGTAATGAATAACCTTTGAATGCACTACGAGTTTTGCGAGGGAAGTTTTGGGAAAAAGAGCCCCACACTCATTCACCCCCTCTAAGTGTGATAGGTGCATCCAACAATTGCACGAGAACAGGCTCTCACCACAAGCCTTAACAAGTTTGAAGGAGATCCATAGACACAAATGGATGATGAAGTTCCAACTTGATGAGGAAAACTATCTATTTGGAGAATAGAGATGAAAGTGTATTTAAAGACAATGGGAACAACTATTTGAAAGCCAACCATCATGGGTATGGGTCTCATTGGAATAAACACGTCAAAGTTTGCAGCCCAAAGGGAAGGATGTATATCGATGCATTGGCTCTCAAGACACCCTAATGGACTCTCTCAAGACCTATCAAGAGAGAATGGGACAATGCACTTCCTGGCAAATCTATGGCTAAATCTAGAGGAGACATATCAACCAAGGAAGAGAAAGAAGAAACTGAAGACCACTCCATCAAGACTGATCAAAGGTAAAGAATCATCAAAACTTCTTGAATGCACATTTCTAAAATGTGATTTTGAAACATTTCAAGTGAAGATAAAGAATCAAGTGGATGTGATAGCACAAAGGAAGATCTTAATATTTCAAATGAAGGAAAAGAAGTATATGTTGATGTTGGAAAAAAAGGAAGATCATGAGGATATTCTAAATGAAGGTAAAGAACACTCTTAAGTTCTTGATTGCAATGATGATGATGATGAATTTTATCTACAAGTGAAGGAAGAAGATGTAGATATAGTTTTTGTAAATTTTGATGGTATTTATCCCATGAAGAGAATAGGAATTCATTAAAACTTCAAAAGGAAATTGAAGAGGGTTTATATAATGTATAGAGTGCCCATTTACACACACACAATCCATCTTTCGGATAACACTAAGATTTTTCTTAGGAGGAGTCAAATGCACATATTGAAGTTAAAGGAAATGCTCAAAGAACAAGAAGAGAGTTCTAAATTAGAAGAAAAGGAAGAAGAGATCACAAGACTAAAGAATGGAAAAGAAGACATGAATATAGATGATGAGATTAGTAAAGTTTTGAAACTATTGTCCATCCCAAGACCCAAATTGAAGAAGCCAAAAGAATAGAGGAATTATTGAAGATTCAAATAAATGAAAAGGAAGACACATGTTGCAACCCGAAGATGAAATTGTTGACCTTAGAAAGAAGGTAGAAAAGTCAAACAAATTCTGAATAGCTCACTTAATCTTTGATGAGATCTTGAAAAGTCAAAGACCATCATGATAAATCAGGTCTTGGATACAAGGAGAAGACATTACGCTGAAGCAAGCACCTCAAAGAAGCTAATGAGGTATCCATCAAAGAAGGAAGAAAATGTTGAAAACAACCATCTACACAAGTCAAAGAAAATTTCAAAGAACAAAGCAAGGAACACATCTAGAAGCCATTTTTGGGACACCAAAGCAAAGGTAAGGAAAGCATTTTTCATGAGCATTGCTATTCATGTAATGGATATGGTCATAAAGCTGAATGTATATCTTATGAAAGGATATTACATAATGGAAGATTCTATAACACTACAAGGAGCTGGAGATGATCAAATAGGACATATTGTTGTTCATTATAACACCATGATATGTTATAGTTGTAGTGGGTTTTGCCACAAATCCCATGATTTTTTGGAACACAAGAAGAAATTACATGATGAGGACTCTACATAGCATGGCTAGAAGAAGGAATGAAGCAAGAAAGGGAGACATATTTGAAAAATGGATACTCAAAGCTCAAGTTCAGAAGAGAAGGGTCATATACAGAAGCAAGGAAAAGACGAAAACAGATCAGAATGAAAGAGTGAAGGGAAGTTCAAATGTGTCATTTAATAAGGCACATGCAGGTAATAGTGGTGATAGTTGTGTATCCATGCCAAAGACTGACCTTGATTAGGTCGTACACACGTTCGGCCAGCAACAGTCGCGGTGTCTATTGAAAATCCTTGGGAGAAAGGAAATGCACATGGTTTGGAGTTTGATGTGATGGTATGACATGGTTTATTGCAGTTTTTTTGACATTGTTTGTTGTAGGTTCTTACACTATTTGCTACAGGTTTTTTGTGTTCATCTATTGGATTATGAAAAATTAAATTTTGGGTGCATGGCACTGACCCATGAGCATGGTTTGATGTCGATCTGTTGGCTACGATGGTACTTTTGAAGTTTCATTATGATGTATTATTGGAAACATGTTTGTTGGATAATGGCAGGTACGTGCATTTTTCATATGGATGGCTACATTGAGACATGTAGTTGATAGTCATGTTATACATCATTGGGGAGTCTTATCTTTTTGACGCATGGTTGATATAATTTATTGGTGCAAGTAATGATGCATGATGGTAACCTACGGATGGTATTTGTTTGCATATTGGCAGATGCAGATGTTGGCATATGGTGGATACATTTCATGGATGATATCTTATAACACATTGTTGATGTATTATGTTGCATTGTAAGGTACATTTTGGCACAGCATGATGTACTTGGTGGATATATTGTTCATGAATTCTTCTTCCCATGATTCTAGAGGGAGATATTTATCAACACATACCTAAAAAAAAGACCTATATTTGAAGAAAGAGCAATAGAGGCATAATTCCAGGGGAGCAATATCGCTGTGGGGAGTATGTTCATGTATTTTTAGCATTACATCATATTGATATCCCTTGTTCAAAAGAGGAGAGATTATACCGCAACAAGACAAAGGGAGCAGCCCCAAGAGGAGAATGGCCTTTTGCCATTGATGTCAAAAGGGGAGATAATCACATTGATATTCTCGATGGTGAGATCACAATAATGGTATAATTAGAAAAAACACATTGATGTGATTGATGTCTATTGATAGAGAGATTGATGTAGAGCATGCCTTGTCTAATGATGACATCAATATTGGTAATTGGAGTTGATAACATGTTGGTATTTGCATCAATGCCAAAGGAGATTGTTGATCATGTTGTCATTGATGCCAATGGTTTGTCATTGATAATGGTTTGTCTTTGATGCCATCGGTTTGATTATTTGGGAGATTGTTGGATCATATGTAAATGGTTTGGTTTGATTGATTTCATTGATTGATGTCAAGTAATTTATTGATATTATTCCCTTGATGAGAATGATATATGTCCGCGGAAACCAATCGATGCAAACATGAATCATTAGGTGTCTTATCATGGTTGATAAGGTGCACAAAATGGATGAAATTCCAAAGTGGTCCCCTTTATGGTGAAATCCCTCTCATGGAAGATGTTATGAATGATTCATCCTAGAACACATGGAGACCAATGCTTGTAGCTGTGGAATAATGATATGAAGATCAATGAAGTTGTTGGTGAAACTATCTCTAGATGAATAGTGCTTTACATGCCATTTCCTATGGTATGTGGAATGCCTGCCATAATCCTCACGGTTTGAGAGTTATATTCCAAGTATAGTTGAGACCTCCATATGAAGGCTTCAGCCCCAAAAGGTCAAAGAAGTAAAAGTGATTGAAAGAAGAAATCATTATTTAAAATGATAAAGCAAAATGACAAAATCAAGATGGATTATTTAAATGATAAAGTAAAGTGACAAAAATCAAGAAGGACATTAAATGATAAAGTATTGGAGAACTTTCTATCTTGGCGGAAAGTGGTTAACCCTAAAATAAGAAAATAGGTTATGACTCAGAAAATGTTATAACCTAAAATAAGTAACCTAGAAGATGAAAGCATAAATAAGAAGCTAGGATCTCTATAAATGTACATTTGGTAAGAATCCCTTTGTGGATCAATGGAGAGCTCTTTAACATCTTTGGAGTATTGATGGAGAGCCGCTCAGGAGAGAATATTATTGGTGGATCTCTCTGAGCATGATTGAAGATCTATTTAGATAGAGATTTAGAGGGGGATCTCATGGACCAATCAAAGTTCTTTCTGCAATGTCGAGATCTTGACTACAAAAGTCTTGGGAGTCATAGAAAACCCTATTTTCGATGCCCACGAGTCAGTCTGCATATGGTGCATGTACACATGGGCTGATTGTATAGGGTGAGGTACTGGTCCGACTGCATGCGGAGCGGACTGAATAAACTCATGAGATTTGTGTTTAAGCCGGGTACCAAGCCTTGGATGATGATAAGGTGTCTTGATCTTCATTCTATGGCCCGCGATCTAATACTATGTCACTGGTATGGTTATACTATTGTCTTGATAGATGCTATTGGTTGATAAGTGTTGTGAATGCTTAGGAATCTGGAAGCCATTTCTATGATGTGGCTCAATTTGTTGATTTGAAGGATGGAGTGAGCAACACTCTTAAGATTCAAGAGAGGACATGATTTCTATGGTATATTTGTTGTTTATACATGATTGAGATAGTATTCATATTGAGCAAGCTATTGAGAGCTTTGGATGTATTGTGACCGGCTACGGGTTAGTCTGACAATGGAAGACAAGAGAAAGTGATTGCAAAGTTGCAGAGGATCCGGAGCATGTGAAGAAAAGAAACCCTAAGTTCTCAAGAGCATACGCTTGTTGCATTATACACTAAATCACAAGCTCATTACTCCAGGGTCAGAGAGCCGTAGCAAGCCACACGTAATGTATTCATCATTGTCAGAAAATTGCTTTTACTGATTGTTATCTGTTGAGGATTGTTGACTAATATCATTTGATGTTGAGGGTGTAAGTTGAGTCTTGGATATAGGTTGGTTCTCAGATACTCTATTTAGTTGAAAGTTGATAAACCAAGGATTGTGAAATCAATAAAAAAAAAAATTCGTACACATCTTGTGTTCTTTTGAATCCATTGTGATGATGACTTGTTGATGATATATTACCGATATGTGCCTACATCTAACTGGTTATAAAATGACAACAATGGCAATGAATAAATGTTGAATGCTAATTGATGAGTTTTGGTGCAAGAGGGAAGTTTTGGGAAAAAAGCCCTATTCACTCATTCGCCAATTCCCTCTAAGTGTGGTAGGTGTGTCCAATAGATAGAATTTATGTTTAATATATTGAATTACTAACAATAGGCCTAGAAGGCATATCAACAAATTTGTAATAAATTCCCTTTTTATACCATATAACCAAGTGGAACTATTGTAGAAAAACCCATCCATCTAAAAGTGTCTTTCTTGTTTCATCTTTGTTTTTATTGTAAGTAATAGAATGGTCAATGATTTGTGTGAATGATAGTTTCTTTTCCTAAAAAACAATGTTTCCATTTTTTCACACTTTGCAACAATGCATACAACTCATTATCATAAGTATGATAGTTAATCATCAATACTATTAATTAGCTAATGAAAACAAATGGGCTTACTTTGTTGCAACAAGATTCTCCCATTACAATTCCATTGCATATGTTTGATATCAAATCGCTGTCTCAAGTTTGGAAGTGCAACCGAGCTGAACTAACCTTTTCTTCAATTCATCAAATTCTTTTGTTTCTTTCTCCCCATTGGAAAACTTCTAATGCTTTCACTACATGTAATGGAGCTATAATTGAAGAGAAGTTAGCAATAAACTTTCTCCAATATTGGGATTCTCCCAAAATGATTCTTACATCTATCACATTGTTAGGCTTGGCCCAATCCAAAATGAATCCTTTGGACCCCGGAAGGATCAATTTCAGTTCTCCTCCTCCATCAATATGCCCCATTTAAACAAGTGAGGTCTTTCAAAACTCATATTTAGACATCTTAAAAATAATTTTTCTTTCTTAATATATTCATAACTTTATTTACATGCATAACATGATCTTCACAAGATTTTGTAAATATTAAAATGTCATCCATACAATCACAAATCAAGAAAATGTTTTAAAACATCATTCATGACTCTCATGAATGTAGCAAGACCATTACAAAGCCCAAATGGAATTACTATCCACTCAACCAAACCTTTTGGTTTTGAAAGTTGTATTCCAAGTGTCTACTTTAGCAATCATAATCTGATGATATCCACTTCTCAAATCGAATTTAGTAAAATACTTAGAATCTTTCAGAATTGATCAAGCAAATCATCAATTATAGGGGAAGAGGATAATGATTATTTACCATAATCTTGTTCAACAGAATCAAGGCCCTGAAATCTACACAAATGTTCCATAACAACAACACCATCTTTCTTTGGAGCTAAATCAATTGGTAATCCACATTGCGATTTTCTTGGAATGATGACCCCTTTGTCAGCAAACTTTGGATTTTTTTTATAATTTCATCATCTTCCATGACTGACATCCGTATATACCAATATATGAAAGAGGACAATCTTTCTACAATTCGATTTCATGTTGGATACCCCTTTGGAGGTAATCCCTTTGGTTCTTGAAAAATCTCATCATATTGGTTAACAACCTCATATAACCATATTTCAACTTTGAACTCAAACCTTGGAAGGTTTTTCAACATTGTCTTTGGTTTGATCATCAAGAGGAAACAATTCTTACTAGCATTGAATAATCTATTCATTTGTCCCACATTTACAAGCGACAAATTCAACTTCTTTGTATGTGATATAACAATGTACTCAACCCATTTTTAAACAAATGATACTTCTTGTTCTCAGGACGATGAAAGATGGCTCTCCTATCATATAATTATGGGCTTCCCAACACAATAGAACAGATATCCAAAGGAATAACATCAAGCTATACCCCATCCAAAAAATTGCGCTGATGGAAAAAAATATAAGTTTGCACCTCTTTGTCACATGCAATTTGGGATTGTCACATATCCATTCTAGAGGGTGTGGAGAAGCTCCCAATTTTAGTTTCTTGATAATGTCTTCTGATATGAAGTTTGCTTGAGATCCAATATCAAAAGAGTATCTATCTTGGTATTCTTTCTGAATCACTTTTATGTGGAAAATCTCTATTCTTTCTTTTTCCTATTGAGTTTCATTGAGGCTTTTACTACTTGAAGAACTAGTACATGCAATAGAGTCCTTACCTTAAAAACCCATGGCTGTAATATTTGTTTCATCACCCGAATCATAACCTAAATCATGTTGTACGGTTGTAGTAGTCTTTGGTTTCCCCTTATTGTTGAAATTTTGGGTCTCTTTTCAAGATAAAGTTTCCAACAATGGTCTTCATCATGGCCATCTTTTGAACAATGTTTACATGTGCATTTCTCTCCCTCTTTCTTTACTGAAGCATTCTTTCTTCCACTACCCTTGAACTTATTCTTTCCTTTGTCTCCATGAACAAAAGGTTTATTGCTTCCCTCTTGAGGTTCATTCCTCCCTCTTGCTTCCAAATGTGTTTCATGTACACAAACTTCATCTAGACTTGTAGGGTTAAACATAAGTATTGTGTGCCTCAAGTAATTATGCAATCCTCCAATATATTTTAGTAAATTTTCTTGAGAAGACAAATCTATACCCAAAATCAAATCCCTTCTTCTAAATTCTTGAGTGCATCTTTGAACACATTTCCCTTTAGCTTGTCTAAAGTTTTACCAATCCATAATAGTTTTTTACATGTATGCTAATGGATAAAATTATCTTTGAAGTGCAACAATAAACTCATTCCAAGAGGATAAAACTTTACCATGTTTCTTCATGTCCTCTTGAGTTTTGGCTTCCCACCAAATGAGTGTTGCATTGTCCAATCTTAAAGAAGCAAGTTGAATCTTAGTTTCATCATCTTTGATAATTTGTATCCTACAATACGCTTCAATATGATGAATCCAGTTATCCAATTTCTCAACATGTACCTCTCCATTGTACATAGGCAATTCAAACATAATATCAAGCTTAAGCAAAGAAGTTTGTAGTAGATTTTTACCATGTTCTTTTGGATAATTTGGAGGTGGTTGTGAAATGGTAGAAGAGGTGGAAGATGGAGATGAAGAAGGTGGAGAATCACCATTCCCTCCATTTCCCTTTGGAGTTTTATCACAACTATATCCATTACCATTTGGAGGGTTTGATCTTTCACCTTGCAATCTTGCATTTCTTTCTTCAAATAAAACTTTCACCATCTTTGTCATATCATAGAAATATTTTCTGAAAGTTTCATCCTCTGAAGGAAGAGTTTCATGACTCTCTTCACAATTCATACTTGGTGAATATCTCCTTAAAGCTTGAGGTGATTGTGTAGTTCTCCTTATTGACAGTTCAGAACTTGGTTCTACAAGTTGTCCTTCTCTTCTTGAGAGACTTTACCTTGTAAGCATCAGAAAAAAAAACACTTGCAAATAATCAAGCCTTCAAAAACCTATGCTCTGATACTAATTTGATCTGAAGATGATGAAGACTTGTATCTTTTAAAATATTTGTAAGTGTAAATTATGTGTGCTTGGGAAATAGGATCAATTTGAAAACACATGAATTAGAGAGTTTTCACACTTAAGATGCACATAATAACCAACAATAACAACCATCAAAGTAAACACATAACACAACAAATGATAAACGAGTTCACCCCTCTCTTGGGCTACATCTCCTGGTCCAACTTCCAATGGATCATTTTAATTATTTGCTCAAAGTGTTAAAAACGATTCTTTACAGTGCTCAAAATGATAAATATATGGCTCAAATGGCTTCAAGACATCCAAAAACCCCTAGTTGGGCTCTTTTTGCACCTGATTTGGCCAAAAACTGAAGATATCCTCTTGGAAAATTTTCCCTTCAATCTTGTTGTCTATGGTTCTCCAACTCGCACCCGTGTGTGACTAACCTGGATCCTGCAACTTCATTGGGTCCAAAAACACATCACACTACACCATTCTGAGAAATGGGGTGCATTGTTGAACATTTAGGACCTGGCACCTTTTTCAGTGGAGGTGTTGGTCCCATGGGGGGCATATGGCCACGTCCCATCGCCGAGTTTGGACCCCCATTGGATAGTGGTTGTAAATCCCATGCCAACGGTCATATGGAGTGGCCATATGGAAAATTTTCATGTGCATTCCAGTATTAACACAGTGGGTAACCATCCACGTGCCATAGGTTATGTGAAACGGTCACATGGTAAGTCATATGGGCTAGGGCCTAGCCCCTACCCTTCTGACATCGAAATAAAAGTTGCAACAAGTTTAAATATTTGTGGGTGACCATAGGGTTAAGAAACACCTATAGGAGGGTTGGTAGCCTGACCTACATTAGAGATATTCCACTTTCTCCTAGAGGTCGGAGTTTCGACCCCCACAGACTACCACAAAATTTTATACACTGGAGGGGTGCTACGTGGAATCCCATGACTGGGCCACGTGTCAACACCTTACTGGTCCATGTACATTCCAAATCACCTCCTCAGTTAGCCTTCCAATTGAGCATCTCTGCACAGTGGCCAGTCCACGTCACTTGCCATGTGTGGGAACTATACCATGCTACGTCAACACTATACAGACTATTTGAACCTGTTCAAGTTGTTTTGGGACCGTGAGGATGAGGCCTACACACATGTCCATTTTGAAGCAATTCCGAGCACTATTATTTTTGAGCAAATTTTGATCCCCTGGATCAATAGATGAGTTGATGTCTAGCATGGTAGAAACCGTCTCATTACTAATCATTTGAGGTATATTGTTAATTGTAACACACCTGAATCCTTAATAATATTTTAAGGGGTGGGGCATTATAAATTTGTTTTTCCTTGACTAACTCATCTTGAATCATCTCTCCAAGATGATTTATTCTCTTCTACTTTTCTATAGATTTCTAACGACTACTACCAGGTTCTAAACTGACCCTTGGTTTATATCTTATGGCTTCCCTAAGTTCTTCAGGATTCATTGGTGGAGGGCCATGTGGTGCCCTGTGGATTCATATCATTATTATATTTCTTGGTTCCTACCTCCTATAGGGAAAGTCCATCCATCAACCAATCTGACAACTGGCTTAACCCTCGTCTAACACGCAGGCTAACGGGGAATTCGGAGTTTGGAACTTTGGCCTTCAACGTCTTCTTGCCATCTACAAATGAGACCTCCTAAAGTCCTGAACTTCTGAAGTCTCGGAAGCTTGCCATGTGGTTCCAAACTTTGGACCTTTTTGGTCTCTCTACATTGCTACATCCAAAATCCTGCAGAGTCTGAAAGCTTCGGAATCCCTGAGTCCCACTCACTTCACCAACCACGTTGGCTAGGTGGAAACTTACTAGGAACTAACATGTAGGAGGGTTCAGGGTCACACATGTTATGTTCCAATGGCCCTATAGTGTACGTGATACACATGAATCCAGGTGACACTTGGCATGTCAAGATGGATTCCACGTCATCCCGGGTGATGTCACTGCACCATGTCACCTCGGATTGACAACCTTCTAACATTCCTCAGATCTCATGGTCAATATCCAACCACATAGATTTATAAATATATGGATCTTGTTACCTTCGGGATTCAGTGTTCGGGAGTTTTGTGATGCAAACTCCTCTCTTCTCCTGAAGTTCCCAATCTCCGAACTAAAGGGGCTAGTGCCACGCATCCCCAGTATATCAACGGCTTGGAAAGAACACGAAGGATCCCTCGATATGCGGTTATGTGTTCTTCACAGCTCCGACCATCAACGTTCTGGATCTCATTTTAGTTGGTAAGATAGGTTCACCTAACCACCTGGGGAACTCGCTAATGCCGGTCATCCTTACGGGAAACTGAGTCTCTTGATTAACTTTGGCTAGTGTAAGCTTGGTAAGGTCAGTCATTCTTCGAAGTCACGAACTTACGGAGCTTCGAAGCCAGGAGGACTTAGCTTCCTTAGGATTAGCCTAATGTTCCTAGGTATTGATCATATGGGTCCTCTCGAAAGGATCTCGTCTACTCGTCTTCCAAATGAAGAGACCTCCCCTTTCTAGGCTTGAACTTCACTATCCTTCCTAAGATTTATCATGAAATGGTTAAGGACTTAGGCCTAGAATCTAGATCGCATGACAAGGATTCTGAACGAGGTATCCTATTTGGATAGACAGGTTCATATTGACACAATATCTCCTATCTCGGTCATCTTACAAACTTATGTCCCAAGAATACTTAGGAACTAAGTCGGGGTATACAGACTATCAGTCAAAATCATAAGTTCACAAAGAGATGAGTTCATACACATATCATGACCATTCCACACATAAACCATTTCTAAATACAGATATATATAAATCCATGCATTCATCCATTATTCCAGTTCAATACATAAAATAGGAAAATACTTATCAGAACTAGAAGGCGTGATGTGAATGTGGAAAGGGGTTCTCTTTTCCACCCAACCATAGGCTCAGTCACTCCTAACGGATTTACCACTAGCCACCCCTTAGCTAGACCATGATGCTCTGTGATAAAATATTTTCTTTCGGCTCAGTGAGAGTATTGACGGAGGTTACTCCCCCCCTCCTGCAGGATCTTGGAAACAGTTTTCACTATACTAAGAAAGGAGGACCACATGAGTACTTCCTCAATCACTTAGCATCCTTGATTATCATCTTCTATCATGACCCTGATAGCCATTTCATGCGACCAAAACACGCTCATCCCTTAGTTCTTTCTTGAACCCGAGAGTGTAGCCTCTCATATCTACACTCTTCGTAGGTCTTCCTCTTCCCACCACACCTTCCTTTATTTCCTTCCTCAAGAAGATTGTGTGTGGCTCAAATTCCCAGTCTATGGTCAGGTCTGAAATCCTTACATATGGGTTCTCTACCCCATCCCCTCATTAACTCTTGAGTAGGTCTTCCCACCTACCAACCTAACTGTAATTCATTTCTAGGTCAGAGGACTGTTATGGTCCTAAGAAATTAAATCTAGTAAGGTATTGGTTTGGTGGAGATTAACGACCATTCCTAATCCCCTTCACCATATCTTTCATAGAATTCGTGGTCTCTCTTAGCACACCCCCTTTCTAACAGTCATGCAACACTTATCCATTTTATAGTAAATAACATAATTCACATTCGTTTAATTTTTATACAAAGGTCCATCAAATCAAACATTCAGACATATTAAGTTTTCCATAGTCTCTTGGCCCATAAAATTATATTTACAAACAGGGGGAAACAAGAGTGTTAGAATTCCCTCCCCCTTAAAGGAACATCGTCCTCGATATGCTATCTATCAATGTGCTTTGTATATACAGAAGTAAAAAAAAATGGATATTCCTATCTCATGGAATCCTCCATTTCCCATGTAGCCTCATCTGGGCCAAAGTGTTTCCACTGCACCTTGACCTGTGCAATGGTTTGATTCTTGAGTGGGGTTTCCTTTTTGTCTAGTATGCACTAAGGTTCTAGCATGAATTATCCCTCCAGATCCACCTGGATCACAGACCATTCAATTATATGATTAGAATCATGTACATGTTTCTTCAATAATGAAACATGGAAAACATTATGTGTCTTTACTATAGGAGGGAGTGATATCCTATAGGCTACATTTCCCACACTATATAAGACTTCAAAGGGTCCACAATATTGAGGTTCCATATTGGCACATGCTCCCATTATCAGGGAATTCTTCCTGGTCCTAAATCTGAGATAGACATGGTCTCTTGTCTTGAATTCTCTGGGAGCTCTCTTTCTATTGACATAACTCTTTTTTCTATCCTGAGCAATCTTCAGATTTTTCTTTATCTGGATCAGTTGTTGTTCCATTTATTTCATCATGTCAGGTCTGATTGTAATTCTATCCACTAGACTACTCTAGATGATTGGAATCTTTCACTGTCTACCATAGAGGGATTCAAAAGGGCTCATCTTCAGTGACTCTTGATAACGGTTGTTGTACAAAAATTATACCAATAGCAGGTAGCCTTCCCACTTCTTAGGCTGATTCATTACATGCATCCTTAACATGTCTTCTAATATCTGGTTTATTATTTTTGTCTGTCCATCAGTTTGAGGGTGATAGTCTATGCTAAACACCAATTTAGTCTCAAAACCAGCCATCAAGGATTTCCAAAAGATTGAAGTGAATTTTGTGTCTCTATCAGATACAATCTCCCTAGGTATGACATGTAGTCTGAATATCTCCTTCATGAAGATGTTGGAAATATATATTGCCTTGCAAGTTTATTTGACAGGAACAAAGTGAGCAAACTTGCTTAATTTGTCGACCATTAACATGATGGCATCATTTTTCTTTGTCAATTTTGGTAATCTGATGATGAAATCCATGGAGATGGTTTCCCATTTCCATTCTAGAATTGGTAGAGGTTGTAATAACCCTGCTGGGTGTCGGTGTTCTGCCTTAACTTGCTGGCATTCTAGACATTTAGATAGATAGTTAAGCATGTCCTTTTTCAATATATGCCACTATAATTGTTTCCTAGTGGTCGTGATCATTTTCTAATAACCTGGATGACTAGTATATGGTCTCGTGTGCAGTTCATCCATTATGAACCTCTTCAAGTCATCATAACTTGGAATATACAATCTATTTCTATAATTCAACATGCCTTCATTGAGCATTTGATAGCCTTCATACTTTAGACCTATAGGCTCTTGATTTAGGTATGAGGTCACAATCTTGAAGAATGCATAGGTTTATTGTGCATTTCTGACTCTTTCCTTGACATCTGTTTCACACATGCTTACCATTTCTAGGTGAATCGTTTTCACACTTCAACTAAGGGTATCGGCCACCCTATTTTCCTTTCCTTTGATGTGTTTGATTTCTAAATTAAACTCACTAAGGAGAGCCATCCACCTAGCTTTCCTGGAATTGAGTTTTGGTTGATCAAACAAGTGCTTCAACCCACAATGGTCTATCATAAGTACAAATATCCTACCCAGGAGGTAATGCCTCCACATTTTTAAAGCATGCACTATGGCAGCCAACTCTAGATCATGGGTCACATAATTGATTTCATGTTCATTCAATTTTATGGATTCGTAGCGAATTGCATGCCCTTCTTGCATAAGGAATCCTCTGATTCCTTCCTTGTAGGCATCTGTGCACACCAGGAAGCCAGTATCAGGGTTTGCAATCTTCAGCACAGGTGCATGGGTTAGAAGGTATTTTAGTTCCTAAAATATTTCTTCACATTCTGATGTCCAAGTGAATTTAACCCCATTTTTCTGAAGGGCAGTGATTGGACAAACAATCTTGGAAAATCCTTTTATAAACCTTCTATAATATCCTGCTAAGCCCATAAAGGATATGATATTAGATACATCCTTTAGGGTAGGCCATTCCATAATAGATCTGATCTTGTTAGGGTCTAATTCCACTCCTTCCTTAGAAATAACCTGGCCTAAGTAATGGACTTGCTTCTGGAAAAAGTCGCACTTGTTAAACTTAGGATAGAGTTGATGTTATTTTAGTACTTGAAGTACAAGTCTAAGATGTTCTTCATGATCCTCTCTATTATTGTAGTAGATTATGATATCATCAATGAAAACCAATACAATTTTTTCTAGGAATTTGTTGAGTACATTATTCATCAAGCACATTAAAGTGGCGGGGGCATTGGTTAATCCAAATGGCACCACCACAAATTCATAGTGACCATATCCGGTCCTGAAGTTTTTTTTTTGGATGTCTTCATCCTTGATTTGGACTTGATGGTATCCACACCTTAAGTCAATATTTGAGAAAATGGAAGCACCCCCTAATTTTTCAAACAAGTCATCGATTCTTGGTAAGGGGTACTTGTTCTTTATGACTGTCTTATTGAGT
>SNQJ01S0175311.1:14150-34272 GCA_010110895.2 Picea sitchensis | reverse complement strand
TTACTAATTAAATCAAAATTAGTTTAAATTAATTAATCAACTTAATCAAATTAATTGAATTAATCAATTTAATTAATTTAATCAATTTGTTAATTTAATAAACTTTTGGGCGTTGCATACACCCACCCTTCAAGAAACTTCATCTCGAAGTTGTGGTCATTCACAATGTAAGGATAATACTAGTAGGGTTTGTACATCTAGATCATATAAACAAACCTCATTAATTTAATACATTCTTAAATACTAGTGCACACACACAAGGCATATATGCATAGCTGATGCATACATAGCTCATGTGTGTATTAATGACAATCAACACATCTAATGCAATTCCTGTATGCTTCCAATCCAATAAGGAATGCAATTGACTTCATAATGAATATATCAACCATTTATAATATTCGCAAAATCCTTCAATTATAATAGTTTAACACAAATGCAACATTTACCTAGATAATTGTAATTCAGTTAAGCATTTTCTATTACAAAAAAGAGAGTAAGTCAGACATTTTTGCTATAAGATTAAAACCCCACACACTCTCATCTACTTCTAACAACCTGCCTTCCTAACCCACTTCCATATTCCCATCCCTATCCTTCCTCTGTTGGACTATCCCGAAGCATCAACTATATTGACCTAACTCTAGATAGAACCCACAAGTGGAAGTGTCTGTTCAAATTTTGGTATGCTCATTTAACCATAGACAATGTCGCATCATTGTCACCCAACCATAGATATTCACTATGCCACCCTGATCACACTAACCTTTTCTTAGATAGAATGATTACGACAAGTCCACACTAGAACCAACAAATAAACCCTAACCAGAAACACCACTATTGCAGAAACAACATAATACTAAGATAATGTACCTCTACTAATAGAAGCGTACCTTTTCCAAGAGAAGCACACAAGAGAGATACCAGAAGGATTGAGATTACACCTTGGAAACTGCGGCACCACCCTCTCCAGAATTGTGCCTCCTTCTACTGCAACTGCAGTTGTTACTCCTCAAGATTGCACCCTCTTTCTGCTGAGTGAGTGTGTGTACAAATGAGGAGCACCTAGCCTCTATTTATACTAGTCTTCCAAGGTGTCTTTTCATGTGGGGCCGACCTCACTTTCTTGATCCTTTTAATACTTAATTATTATTCTCTTTGGGCCGACTTCTCTTCTAGGGTTTTCACACATCTATTTAATGTTTCTCTTACTTTCAAAATATTTATTCTAAGTTCAAAGGTTCACACTTGGAGGTTAATACCTCCCGTAGCTATAAAACATCAACCTCCCTCTTAGCTAGGGATGTATTATCTAAGATGTTCTTCATGTAATGGTCTCAAACACATCCATCCATCTCACATGGCATGGGAAATACTCACATGGTCTTGCAGACCAATGTATAGGTAACATCACCATAGCCACATAGGATATATCATGATCAAACATATCATGTCACAAGTAGCATGGAAAAACATGACATCTCATGATCAAATAGATCATATGTAACCGTGGCACCATCATAGCCACAAGCTTCATCCTCAGTCACGCATAGACTATCGATGGTCATGTCACCAGGTCATGCATCGGGGTCCTCATCATCATTCAGGGATTTATGTCATGCGGACATGGCATGCCGGCTCACACAGGGTATCTAGTTCCTCTGAGCTTCGAAGTAGCTGTCCAAATTCACGCAAAAGTGGCAGAATTTTAATTCCTTATGGAACTAGTAACTCACCAAATCACATAGAATATCGCATCTAGTTCATACAAAACAAGTAACATGCGCACCAAACTATTTCACTGGAGTGTAATATCTTGATGTACGGACTATTTCAGAGGAAGCTGTGCATGCCGAGACTATTTCAGTGAATGACATGCGTACTAGACTATTTCACTTGAGTAACAATATCTCAGCGTGCCGGACTTCACTAGAGTAGCTATTTGTACTAGACTATTTCACTTGAGTAACAACTATCTCTCTCTCTACCAGTGGAGGACTATTTCCTTTGGGTGACTATGCGTGCAGATTCTATTTCCTTTGGAGTAGCGTATCTCGGTACCAAACTATTTCCTTTGGAGTAGTTATGTGCGGGTATTATTTCAGGTAGTTATGGTACTTTCGGTATTTCAGCTGAGTAGAAATATCTCAACATACGGACTATTTCAACTTTGGGTGAAATATCTCGGTGTGCGACTATTTCATTAGAGTAGCTTCGTGTGCGGACGCTATTTCACTAGAGTAGCAATATCGCAGTGTACCAGACTATTTCACTAAAGCAACTATGCGTACCAAACTATTTCAATAGAGTACCTGTGTACCAAACTATTTCACTAAAGTAACCCTCTGCGTACTCGACTATTTCACTGGAGTACCTGCATACCAGACTATATCACTTGAGTAACAGATGTCCAACACACTAGGTTGGCCCTCTAGTTGTCCCGGAGGCATGCCCTCCCTGAAGGATCTGTGTGAATCCTCCAACCACACAAACTGGTTAGGCCTCTTCAGCTAGGAAAACATGCTCTCCCCGAATGATCTACGTACACATCATCCCTGGTGGTGCGAGGTGGTACTGGGGCATGACAGCGGTGTCCACACGCACACACTATACCATCATCTTTCGCTATCACGAATTAAGCGTTTTGTAACTCGTTACTCCCTCTTACTAGGGAAGTTCTTTTGGACCACACCAAGCTTGCTTCTGAAGTACCTGAAACTTCACTCTTGATTGAGGCTTGGTTAACACGTATGCTATCTACTCATCTATAGCGACATACTTGGAGCTTCAACATTCCTTTTGCACCATATATCTGACGCAATGGTGCACGATCTCAATATTCTTGGACTTTTCGCGGAACATCGGGTTCTTTGACAACTTCACACAACTCTGGTTGTCACGCCAGATACAAGTCACCTCTAACATGAGATCAAACAATCTTGCAAAGCCCGAGGTACGCGCCGTTTCTGAAATTTGAACCTGCAACTATATACTCTGCCTCGGTAGTATTGAGCACCCAAGGTAATGCCTTCTGCTAAGCAGTGAGATCATAGTTGGTGTTAGAAGCAACCTCTAGATGTATATCCGGTTTGCGACACTATCAAGCTTTGATGTCAATCAGTATAGCCAGCAGCAGGATTATCTCCGTTCCAAAACATATCCCGGAATTATAGTCAATTGTACCTTGTTGGGATTTGGGTGCCACCAGTGGTCCCCAGCGTGCTTATGAATCTCTAAGCACAAGGGGAAGACTATTACCCTTGTACTTTAATTTATGATTCTAATTTCACTTTGACTTAGGAGATTCGAGTCAAAAGTGAAAGAAATATGTCCTAGAATCATAAAGTGACAATTAATTCTATATGAAGGTGGAATTAATGGACATAAAAAGAAACTAAGGAAAGTGGGTTTTCCTTAGTGAGATTTTTTTTGGATGAGATCTCACCCATTGATTAGAATTGGCTGAATCTAATCTAGGTCATTGATCATTTAGGGTTTGGCCAAAGAGAGGCTAAAGGAGGGTAAATTGTATTATTGAGATTCATTCTTCCTTGTGAGTTTTGGAGAAGAGGCATTTCTTGAGGGAGGAGGTGCACTTCATGAGGTTTGAGAGAAACCCTTGAGAACTTGAGGAGAAGCTCTTGTTTGGTTGAGCTTGCATGGATAGAATGTCCATGGAGTTTTAGCTTCTATCTATTGGAGGGAGCATGCCATATGGAGGAGGGGCACATCTACTAGAGGAGGTGCATTTATTATCCCTTCATTTTGTTGATCCCGGAGAGGAGGAATTGTCCACCTTAGAGATGAGGTTTGATGCATAGGGATAGGAGATCTTGGGCGCTTGCTTCTGTGGAAAGAGGCATTCAATTTATGGCTCAGTTTATTTATGGTGATCATTTCGTCTTGGAGGAGGGCGCACACACACAATGGAGTGGAGTTGGCTTGTACACGGTAGGAGCCCAGCCTTCTTGGAGGATTTGAGATTTGATAGTTTCTATGGAGAGGCATCACATGAGAGCACATTCTGTGGATGGATTTCTTCATTGAGTTAAAGGAGCTCCGAGCACTTCATTTTCAATCTGGGGGCAACAAAGGGAAGGCCTTTTGGTTTGGGCACATCTTTCTCTATTTCTTGTGGCAAGGATTGGGAGCTTGCTGTATACATGTTTCATTGTATTCATTACTTGTTGTATCTCTTTCTTTGATCATCTCAAATTATATGAACATATATCCCAAACTGATTTTGAGAGGTTTTATCGAGGTCTAATGTTGACCAAAATACACAGTAATACAAAATGCATGTGTTAGTTTGCCGTCTGCTTATTTTTCGGTGTAAAAGATCTTTGGGGTGTGTTGTACTTATTTTGAAGTATGCATGTGCTAACTAAGTTTACTATAAAACTACATGCTAGAGCAAAGTTGGAAGTGCAACCTTAACAAATCAGCAAGAAGTTCTTGGGCTGTTGTGGCTGTCCTAAAACATCAACAAACATTATCATATGATTGGCTTTTAAGTCAATCGCGGTGAGACCTAGTTGACAAGATTGATAGGACTTGGAAATCTTCATGGTATCGGTGAGGTTGGTGGTTGATTTTTTAGTAGTTTGGACGACATATGTGTTGGTTGTCATATACATCTTCTTGGCAGAATTTTGTGGACAACCATTGACTCATTCGATGGTTGTTAGAGGGAAGATTTTTTGTAGAGGACAGTTGGGAAGTTTTTGACACTTGTGGACAACCTCTTTTCACACATGTGTGGATAGGAGTGAGGTTGTAGTATCGACCTCTTTTCACACCTACGGATTAGGAGTGAAGGTGGTGGTTTATTTCACACCTATGTTGGCCAGGGAGTGAGGAACGTTCCTTTGCATTAGAACGCTCCGAGTGGCGTGGTGTGAAAAACATGTATAGATATCTCGGATGCATGTTTGAGGAGATAAGATAGTCGGGGGCTAGAAATTGGTGCATTGGAAGGCGAAGATGGTATTGTCTTAAGGACCTCGAGCTGTATCAGCACTCCATCTTGGTAGCAGAATTGAGGAGGAGGAACAACAAGGCAAAGAAGGTTTGTGATTTTGTGAGAGATCACATTATTCCCCCGCCCAGATGGGAAGACTCGTGCATTCAAGATGTGGACATATTTGTGAAATTTGTCTGAGATATCTAATGAGAGCTGGAAGATGGTTCTTCATGATCGACTTCGGGGCATTCACATGTTCGAGGATGAGTTAGTTACTTCATTCCTTGGTAGATACACACTGATCAAAGATGAGTTGGTAGCCATCAAAGAGGTTGTGAACACTAACTCTTTGGTGGGAGCAAACTATGAATAAGCTTCACCGTCGTGGAATCCATTGTCTGGGCATTGTTTCGGGGAAGTCATGCCCTCACGTGAGAGAGAGAGGATGTGGGATGAATTTGTCCAAGAGGATGTGTGGAAACTGCGGCCCGAGGCTTACGGACAATAGTAGGAACAACAAAAATTTCTGAGTGATGAGGACCTTGCTCTTTGGAAAAAGGGCAAGAAAAAGGCAGCCATGGAGGTTGGAGAGTCCCAAGTTTGAGCCCTACACGAGGAGGAGAGTAGAATGAGTGGGAAGAGGAAAGACATGAAGTCACGGTGAGATTCTTTGCTTGTGGAGAGATGGATCACTATCACGGGACAATGTCTCAAGAAAGAAGAAAAGCAGGGATGTGTCGGCGGCGACAACGAGGGAGATAAGGTGTGTCCGGTTCTGCGAGAGAGTGTGCATTTGTGACTACCTTGTCTGCTATTACACCATTCAACACTAGGTGGGGAGACAGAGTTGGGAGGACGAAGCCGACTCCTGCTGATGATTGAGAGGAGATGATACTCAGTGTCCACGGACATCTTAGTGGAGTGGTTGGTCCACCAGTATAGCTTCGGTGATTCGAGGAAAATCAAGTAGGCAGTTGGTGCGCAAATTAGGTGCATCGAGTTTGATGAGAACATGGCTCTGAAGCCGAGCCTCACATAGATTTCGAGATAGGTAGATCAGGTTTTGGATCCACTTGAGGTGGAGGTGACTTGGCAAGAGGCCAAGTTCATGACTCTTAGTGAGAAACCAAGAGAGTGACTCTTGATGAGATGCCAAGTAAGCGAAATCTTTGGTGAGATGCCAAGAGTAGGTGTAAATCCTTGGTGGGAGACCAAGGTGGATATATTTGGTTCGATACCAATGTATAGGTGATCTTGGATAGGTGTAGAGACACTTCCATCTATAGATAAAAAAGATTGAGCAGATTTGTGTTAGACTAATTTTATTGATCAAGGTACAACCATACTCTCCGAGCATATGCGGGGAGAACATATGTCCTCTACAGGGATAGATTGGTGGTGACTAGAACTTTCCTCTGTAAGAGGGAATGTTGGGATGGGTACCTCGGGGAAGTGGTCCCCATGTGCTTATAAATCTCTAAGCTTTCAAAGAGATGAAACTATTACCCTTGTACTTTACTTTATGATTCTTCACTTTGACTTAGGAGATTTAAGTGTTAAAAGTGATATGTCACTAGAATCATAGAAGTGACAATTAATTCACAATGTGGATGAATTAATAGACATAAAGAAACTAAGAGTGGGTTTCCTTAGTGATATTTATGAAATGAGATCTCATCCATTGATTAGACACGGCTAGATCTAATCTAGGCCATATATCTTTTAGGGTTTTGGCCAAAGGAGGCTAAAGGAGTCCATTGTTCTTTGACAACTTCACACAAATACACAGTTTGTCACACCCGGATAAGTCTCCTCTAGCGAGATCAAACAATCACAGAAGCTTTTGAAGCCTATGCCCCTTTCTTTAAATTTGAATGCCTTTGCTATATACTTTGCCTCGGCCGTCTTGAGCACCATAATGTCTGACATTTCTGCTAGAAAACCATGAGATCTGGTTGATCCCAAATTGAAACAAAATCCAGAAGTACTCTTCGGTTCAGGCAATATATTGTCCCGAATTAGTATTATAGCCTTGTAGGCTTGTACGATCAAAACATGTCGAGATTCCGCCGACAGTGTACCTTCTAGGTAACTCCAACTGTTTTTGCACTTAATCAAGTGAACACTTCCAGGTTCAACCATATATTGAGTCAATGTTAATACAAAAAAGATATGGCGGGTTATTATTGTTCGTTAGATAATGAACCAATAACATAAATACATGGTGACATCAACGTCTTTGGTGTCATCAACAGCACAGATTTTTCACCATCAAGGTAGGTATTACAATTCAAAATTCCAAATCTCTTTAAAATCTCTACAACATATTTTCCTTGGGCGTGGGAAAATCTCATCTTGTTTCTACCACACCTCTAGACCCGAGAAATAATGCATCATACCCAGGTATTTCATCTCAAACTGCAACAAGCTTCCTCTTACTTTCATTGATGAGATTCTCGTCTCCTATTAGAGACAAGTCATCCACATATAACAATAATAATATCACTGGTCCACCATCCAAAACCTTCTAGTAAAGGTTGGAATATGTTTCACTCTTGGTAGGGCCAAGATCATTAGGAAGCTGTCTAATATGGCATATCATGCCATGGGTTCCTTCTTGGGCCCATACAAGCTTTCTTCATTTTGTAGACATGAGACTCCTTCTCTTGTACCTATGTACACTTCTTTTGACTTCTGGAGCAGGTGTCTCATCATAATATTCTCCCACCTACTTGAGGGAGAATCTTAAAACCCTGGATAGACTTGAAGAACTCTTGTGGATCACGGAGTGCAGAGGAGGAGAGTATTACCTGGCCACCATTCTCTATCATTGAAGAATATTCTAGAGTCACACATCTCCTTGAAGCCTATGAAGCTTTGATCTAGCCTCCTCAACTCATGGCACACAATGCATCAGTCTTGGAGACCACATCTGTCTCTCCCATATCTGAATCTAGGAGAATACTTTGAATAAGTCTCTGAACCCTTGACTCTCTATGAGGTCGAGGAGCTCCTCTGAGAGTCTCCATGCTCCCTCTAAAGCTCCCTCAGAGTCCTACTCTGTCCTCTGAGCCATCATGCTCCCTACGTATGATGATTTTTCTCCTAAGAGTCTCCTATGAATGATAGGAGGATGCTCCTCCTCTTTGGATGCGTGAGGGATATCCTTCTAAACTCTACAATGTCCTTCTGAGTTGGTACTTGGTGTGGTTGCCTACTTCACCACTAGTGGAGCCATCTGATCCTCATGAAATGGCTCATCGGCTATAGGCTTTGGATCCTACAAAGTGTCGAGGACCATGTTGATCTCTTCTTAGTTACTGCAATGATTCTAGGTATATATGGCTCTACTAACTCTTCTGATGATTTGAAGAGTGATCAATTGAACTAGAGTTTGTTTGGTCATCTTTGGAGCCTTTTTTCTCACTTAATCAATCTCCATATGAGATACTCTATATTTCACAAAAGAGTACCCTTCTTGCGAGAAGGTTTTAACTTCGTCTCTTCCTTGGTACATGGATGTATATAGTGTGTACACAACTTCTTATCACGGACAATGCTGCTCCATGTCTCAAACTTCAAAGAGACCATCTAATATGTTTCCTCCTACAAGCATCACTATAGATTCTCTTAGAGTTATCACACCTTGACTTTTAAAACAAGACTAACAACAAAGGGAAAATAGACCAAAGAATAATACTCTTATAATAATAATAAAAACAATACTTGAGAACAATAGTCACAAACTACCTTCTCGAGCTATCATGACTTGCCTGGAACAAGAGACACAATAAAAAATGCAATAATTAGAAATAGAGTGCTTACTCTTCTAGTGTTGTGACCAGTTATTCCTCCATGGTAACCTTCTTGATGAGTTCAGTAAGTGATCAACGATCTTGGCAATGGGGGGGATCTTCCTTCGAGGGGGTTAGGCGTATAAAGGAACCAACTTGTTAAAATTTCGGTATGCTTGTTTAACCATAGACAATGTCACATCATTGTCACCCAACCACAAACACTATTCCACCCAAGCACTAACTGCTTACTTTCTTACATAGAATGATTTTTGCAAGTACACACTAGAACCAACATATAAACCCTAACCATAAATACCAATACTCCTGCGATAGCAACACAATATCAAGAGAACATATCTCTACTAATGGAATCATACCTTTACCAAGAGCACTCAAGAGATGCGGAAAGATTAAAGATTACGCCCGCGACCCATCTTTGCCACCCTCTCCAAGCTTGCGCCTCCTTCTACTGCAAGTATAGCTGCTTCAACTGTTGCTCCTCAAACTTGTGCCCTCTTTTTTCTAAGTGAGTGTGTGTACAAATGAGGAGGCCTAGCCTCTATTTATACTAGTGTTCCAAGGTGTCTTTCGTATTAGGCTGACCTCACTTTATTGAGCCTTTTAATACTTTATTATTATTCTCTTTAGGCCGACTTCTCTTCTAGGGTTTTTTACACATCTATTTAATGGTTCATTTACTTTCAAAATATTCTATTCTAAGTACAAAGATTACGCGGGGGTAATACCTCCTGCTGACTTCAAATCATGATGTCAACTACCTTGACCAAGCCCTAGCGGACAATGGCCGGCCATCATCACATTTGAGGGAAGCATGACCTAACACCCGTACTCCCATGACTTCGGGTTTCGGGGGATACACGGTGGAAAATTATTCCACCCCTCATGATAGTACTAGGGCAAACACCTACGATGGAATATACAATGGCACTATGTTGCTAGGAACTTTGTCATCGAAAATTCAGTTCCGAGTGGCGTTGCTGAAAAACCTGTACTTGCCCACATATCATAACAATGTAGTGGAACCAACATAATATAATATACAAATGATTCATATCATACCGTTTCTCGGTCGATGTCCATGACATCGACAATTTTTGTCATCCTTCTTAGATTATTACATATCCCATTAAATGTGCAGGTTAATTTATGATACAAACTCTTTCATATCCATACATTATTAACATATAATTGCATTTAACCATATCGTGGTGGGTATCCGCGTTACCAATATCTTTCAATTCAATATTCCATGTTAGAAATAGGTCACATAACATTCATCATTAATCACATAAACATTCATAGTATTTACATACACATAGGTCCACATGTCCAAAATTTAAAGTGTTAAAGTTAATAGTGTTCTACAAATAATAATAAAATGAAGATATGATTAGGCCATAAGTAATTCTAGCTACCTAAGTCAAAAAAAGGCATCACATACACCCACCCTTTTGTCCTATGTGCATAAACATAACTTTTCTATCTATCACATGCCTCCTTTAACCATTGTCTAATTTGAATCACCTACTCCTCCATCTCTTGAATCAATTTTTTGCCCTCGTCTACTCTCGGTCTTCTAACCTTTCCCATCTCAATGGTTTGTGCGCAACCTTGAACCATCTGAGATCTTGATAAGGTGACATTCAATTGATGTTTGATAATTGTTATTGTAAGTGAACTCACCAAAATGAGTACTTCTCCTAATGGGTTAATTAACATCCTAAGCATGTCTTCATAACCTAATTTTACTCTTTTAGTATGGCCATCTATTTTAGGATGGTACAATGTGTTCAAATTCTTGATCCCCAATCTTGGTACAAACTTTTCCAAAATCTATAAGTGAATCTAGAGTCCATATCTGAAATGATCTTCTTGGGTAATCCATGTAGTTGGATAATTTTAGTTATAAAAACATGCGCAACACCCGATGACATCATATGTGTCTCTGACTAGAATAAAATGTGTGCCCTTGGTCAAATTATCAACTATAACAAGAATGACATTGAAGCTCACGATGTGAGTGGAAATTCTACAATGAAATCCATAGAAATGACTTCCCATTTGGACATAGAACATCATGCGGGTTGTAGGAGACACAGCCGGTGGTGATCAACCTTCACTTGTTGACATGCAATAGACTTAGCGACGAAATGGACTACATCACCGCATCTGCCGGAAAAAGCTTCTTTGTGTCTACATACATTTTATTCACACCCATATGCTCACAGTAAAGTGCTCTATGGAGGCTTCCTTAAGTATAATGCTTTGAATATCTCCTCCCTTAGAGGGATGTACATCTTTCCATGGTATCTCAATAATCCTTTTGATTCAATCTATATCTTTCAAACTTTGATTTTAACTTCCTCCCACTCTATTGGGCTAAAGTAACCTTTAAGTACCAACTATATCTAAGAAGTTGTTCCAACACTCTCTCCCTCAAACTAACCTTTAGGGGCT
This sequence comes from Picea sitchensis, assembly GCA_010110895.2. Classification (NCBI taxonomy): domain Eukaryota; kingdom Viridiplantae; phylum Streptophyta; class Pinopsida; order Pinales; family Pinaceae; genus Picea; species Picea sitchensis. The sequence goes on along the minus strand of SNQJ01S0175311.1, from coordinate 23,034 downwards.
CTAGGGATAAAATTTGTGGCCTTCTTCTTAGCACATCCACGATCGCATTCTTTGTTTCCTTGATGTAAGGAATTCCAAAATTGTACTCTTTCGTGAAACTCACTCCATTGCCTCACGCCTAACATTTAGATATCTTTGGGTGAAGAGATGATTTAAGCTTTCATGATCTGTTTTGAGCTCAAATTTTTTCCCCATGAGGTATTTCCTCTACTTCTTCAAGGAATGCACTATAGTTTCCATTTCTAAATCATGAGTAGCATAAAGATCTTCATGTTGATTAAACTTTCTTGACGCATGCAGCTATCACTCCCCCATATTTCATTAACATGGCCTACAACCCTTTCTTTGAGGCATTAAATGCGCGGTATGTGAAGTCTTTATCCATTCAAGCACTCTTAGAATTTAGTTTGGTAATCTCTTAAAGTTCAATGGTGCGGTCATCAAACTAAATATCCACTCATACCTTGTTCCCTTGCTCTTCAAGGTCGTGATGGGTTTCACAATATTAGAAAATCCTTCCACAAATCTTCAGACTGTATTAACTAGCCCATGAAGATTCTCACCTCACTTGATCATTTTTCAACACTGGCCAATCTATTATGGCCTTCACCTTTTTTGGGTCCATTGAATTCCTTCTCCAAAAATGATATGACAAAGATAGTGAAAGTTTTGAAACAAAGAGAGGCGACAACTGAACTTTCCATACAGCTTGTTCTCTCTAAGGCATGGCTTAGCGTACCACTTGCAAGTGTTACTCATGGAACTTCTCTTTTGTTCTGGAATAGATGAGAATGTCATCTAGAAGACTTGTACTAAAACAATATAAGTACTTCGAATACACCCTTCATGAGGCTCCTTAGACATCGGTGCGTTGGTCGGAAACCAAAAGGCATGACTATGAACTTGTAATGTCCAGCCGTGAAGATGATTTTAGGAATACCATACGCAATCTTTAGCGATGACACTTGATTGCGGTCGATTTTTGAAAGCGCGGCTCCTTTCATCTATTCAAAGAGATAATCTATTTGTGGTATTGGGTAACTATTCTTCACTTGTAGCTGGTTCAGGTCGCTGTAATCTATACATTAAGTAAGGAGGAGCGATCCTTCTTGACAAGTATTAAGGGCACCAGGAGGTGCTTATTAGACTTATAATTCCCAGTCTATTAGTTCCTTCAACTATGCACGCTCACAAAGTTATGGTGCTTTCATCCTATGCGGTGTCTTGGAAATTGGCTCCACACACTAGTTTAGTTCAATTATAAAATCAATATCCCTTTCAGGAGGTAACCCTGACAATTCTTTCGAGAAAACATCCTTGAATTTTGACAAAATTGGATACTGATTTAGGAAAGGTCCCTTCCCTTCATTCATTTCTTCCACTAAATATAATTTACAACCTTTCTTCATTCAACGTTTAACCTCCATTGTTAAGATAAAACGTGGAGACACCTTCCTCCTGATACGATGGATCTCTAATGACCTTCCTTCATCATCTACACAACCCTCTTTGCAAAAAATCTACCAAAGCTTGATGAGCTTCTATCTAGTCCATCCCAATGATGAGATCATACGTCCCTAGGTAAGTGACATACACCTTCAACCTAGTACTACACACTCTAGGTCTACAAATAAATTCTTGATGCTAGGTCCTACTGCTTGCTTTCCCCCCTATTATTGCACAAATTGTAAGTTGGTAAAAACCCGACCCAATCCACATGATGGTGATAATGATGGGAGAATCTATCCACTGTCACCTTAGGTAATCCCCCTCACTTTAGTGAAGGGATAAAATCCAACACAAGGGGGAATTTTGGGTGACCCTAGAGGAAATGAGATGAAAGGTGAGATTATGGAAATTATGCCCCTTTAGTTCAAGTTACTAATTGTAGAATGGATTGGTAACGAGTCTCGAAGATGGTCTATAGTTGCCAAGTGCTTGGGTACCCCTCTGGAGAATTGTACCTTCTGATAAACCCGGAAAAACATGTATACAAGCTCAAATTTAAGTGGACAAACAATTTAAGATAGTTGCCCCTAATTACAACAGTAAACAAAAATATATATAAACAAAAAAATCAATTCATTAAAGCATCAAAATTAGTTGGGTTATGAAGCATAAAACATGTAGTAATCCCAGTACTTTAGCACAAGATTTAGTGTTTTTAGAGGGTTGTTATATGAAGTTTTCAGAGCAAATTTGTAACATCCAAGTTGTTTTAGCAAATATTTGCTACAACGGCAAGTTTATTTCACTGAAACAAGCAAGTAATCCGACAACAAGTTCACTAATTAGCAGCATAATGATAATGGTGGTTTACTAGCATATTTCCATGATTAAATTGCAAGTCGGAGAATCACAATTAGAAGATGATTTGTTGCAGCCCTAATGGTTGTATATTTTTATTAATGATAGCTCAATCACTTGACCAATCTAGGCCTAGAGGTTGACTTGGAAACATATAGAAAAGGTCTGTAAACAATTTCAATATCTAGAGTGATTTTTCTATTTATCCCAATGTAATGATTTTATTTCTCGATTGCAATATATTGGTTCCTTTAATATTACGGCTTGGAGTCTTTAAAAATGAAAGAGATAAGTTGTGCTATCTCCAAGGGAGTGTAAGCCCTTTTACTCCCCAAAGAAATCAAAACTAGCTAAGAAAAACCTAGGAGGGTGTAACCCTTTGCTTCTCCTAGTATTCCTTTGTGTAAAAAATTATTCCAAGACAATTATGATGGGCTTAGTGGGGTTGTATGCACTTATACTCCCAAAAATCTTAACAAATTAACCTTACATGACAAGAAAAGAAGAAATAACAAGATATATTCCTCACCTAGTCCAAGAATTAATAAGATAAACTCTTTTAACTAAGAAAAATCCACCATAAAAGAAAGAAATAGCCTCCAAGAAAGATATCACCTTACTTCTTTATCCAATAGCCAAGGCAAACCATAGCAAGAGATAGTAGCAAGAGATATAGATAAAATATCCCAAGTATGGTAAAATTTCGGCCAAGTAGTCTTCTCACAATGGAAGAGCTATGATCTCTATTTATACAAATCCTCTAAAAGTGTTTATCCACTTAAATTAGGGTAACCTACAAGTAAAGAGTCAACAACCACCCATACTTTGCTTATCAATTCAAATTCATCTTTAAAAAATGCACATAAGAGAGAAACCCTAATGTGGCGTCATCCCTATTCTAGGTGACATTTTGACACTTTGCAAGTAATTGGAGTTGATGATGAAACTTGTTGGGCCTTCTAGGGCCTTCCTCTCATGTGCTATGGTTTCCTCCTTCAATCCATGCCTCCTTGCATATAAATATGCCAAGTGTCCATCATCAATAACTCCACCACCAAAACCTAGCCCTAGGGTGGCCGTCGATCTCCTCCTCAAAGTGTAGCGTTTTCCCTCAAGAGCAGACGTTGGGATGAAATGGGCTGAGTAGATCTTCCAAGGTGTCTCTCGGGGCCTCCAAAGACTCTTGTCATCATCTAGTGTGTGGGCCATGTTATCCAACATGTAATTCCAAGCCCCAAGGAAGCTGAGCTAGGCTTGTTCTTTTAAATTTGTCCACCAACTAGGTGTTGCAAAGACAATGAATACATCCTCAAGGATCTCAAGTAAAATGCATCATCACAATGCAATCAATAAAGGAGACACCCAGAATGTGCATAAAAACCACCTCATCAAACTAAACAAATTATCCAAGAGCCTATACAATTTAGGGTTTGGAGCATAGGAGGGTTGATAAGGTGACCTATTGGGTGAATTTTACCTCAAGTTTAGGAGTGTTTCCCAAGTGGACCCTTCTCTAGGTCACGTGGACAAAGTGACATGGATGGGGAAAAGACTTTTGGGCATGGGGTTCATGACATATAGAGTTAAGTGTCATTATAGGTACTTATATGGGTGTGTTGCACCTTAAGTTTTCAATGCACCCACCAAGCCCATTTATTGCATTTTTTATTTTTAAGATGTTTCCAAGTTAAAGCCAAGGTGGGGATTCTACCTAAGCTTGAAAAACAATGCTCACCTTGACTCTACCATAGTCACATTATGCTTCTATGTTGAGAAGACGTGTGAGTTCTACCTAACATGGCATTGTCCGCACATGCTCTACCTTGGTTTGCATTTTGTATTAATTATTTTCTGGGTCCGTGTTCTTATGAGAGAGACATTTCATTTTCCTTAAAGGATCCACAGGCAGGTATATAGAAGGTTCATGATTGTATTTTTATCTTTTTCGGCTACAAGCCTGCAGGCCTTCAACCCCTTCTTCCCATGAAATGAGGGACAATCACTTCTTTGGTTAGTACACCGAAAATCCCAAAAGGTAAGGGAGATGAGGGGATGAAGTGAAAAAAAATGACAAGTATGGTCAGGGGCCGACAGGTGACCACATCAGAGGACCTCCCAATAGGGAAACCTATCCCTAGGGTGACCACTTACTTTGGTGATTAGGTTGGTTGTCATTGATGTCCACCTTGATAGAAATCCACACTGCTTGGCCTGAGTTTGGGTAATGGACCCAATAGTTTGATGTAAAGATGACTCATTATTGTCTTGTCATGGTTGATAAAGTACAATATGGATGTGAACTCCAAAGTGGTCCCCTTATGGTGAAAGCCCATCCACGGGGAATACACTGCTTACGGAGTAACATAACCCTTAACTTAATTGTAGAATAATGTGTGAATTTGTTGGGTAAACTATCTTAGATGGATAGTGTTTGTCATTCCATTTTTGATGGTATATTGAACGTCTATATCCCTCATCTTGGTTAGAGAGTTATGGCCAAGAAGTTGGAGACCGAGGTTTGGGTAATGGACCAAAAGTTTTTGATGGATAATAATTGTGAGTTATGATATATATTTTCAAATAATACTATTCTATATATGGATAGTACATGTCATTCCATTTCTGGTGGTATGTGGGCATCACATAACTCCTCACGGTTTGAGATTCTGACCTACAGTTGGAGGACCTCATATGTCATCTAGAAGCCCTGAGTCAAAGTCAAAGTGGTTTAAAATTTTTTAAAAGGTAAATAATAAAGGTAATGAGTGTATTATAAGACATTCAAAATAGACCACAGAAATAAATTATTTCAATAATAAATTTAATGGTGGTTTAAGAGATTTTAAAAGGTAAATAATAAAGTGAAGTAATGAGTGTATTATAATTCAAAATGAATACAAAATAAATTATTTCAATAATAAATTTAATGGAGAAATTAGAAGTCGGTTAACCCTAAAATAAGGAAAGTGGGGCCAAGTGACCTAGAAGATGTTTTTAAGGAAGTTATTTGGAGAGTATAAATAAGAGGCAATTATCTCTCATTTTAATCACACTTGAGCATATTTAATATCTATAGGTGTCTAAGGTAACCAAGGATATCTAAGCCTAAATTCTGAGGGAAGGTGAAGAAAAGAAGACCGAAATGCAAGGAAGGATACATTCTTTTGATGGTGCTTTCTAAGGTGTTTCGGGTAACAATGTCATAAATTCTTCATAACAGATCCAAATTTAGTGAAACCAAATGTGTTCATTAAGTTATAGTCTCTAGTATGTCGTGTAATAGTTTCAGACCAATTCAACAAATATTCCATGTGGGGCACGCTTTACAAGGTCGCTCTCTAGAATAAACCAGAATTTAACAAGGTATGCCATTTTTGCTATAACTCCTTTTCTGAAAGGTTCCAAGTAGTGACACCTGGAGGAATTGCATAAAACACATTGAAGAACATTGTGTATAAGTTTCAAATCTTTATATATTATAGGTACAAAGTTATGATTACTTCAAGTTAGGGTTGTTGATTAATCCAAAACTAGGCATGTGAGAATAAAGAAAAATTTGATGAAAATGCTAGTCTCTTGTTTTTGAAGTTAAGGAAGGTTTGCATGAATGTGATCATATACACTAGGTCTATTACAGAGCTACAAATCAGATTTGGATGATGAAATTGATGAGGACTTTTGGTTGAGGTGCATATTGAGTACATGGTTGAGACAAGTAGTTGATGAGTTGGCACATACATGAGGTGTATAGTTGATGATGTTGGTACATATTTGATGAGTCATAGCTGATGAATAGTTGACACATGATTGGTACATACTTGGTATATGGTTGGATGCACTTGTTTATGGTATAGGTTGATTACAGGTTATTTGGTACAGGTTGGTGCATGGTTGATGCACTTAATTATGGCACAGGTTGAGGTACAGGTTGATGCATGGCTGATGCATGATTCAAATTTATTGGTACATGTTTACAGTGGTATATCTCACAGTGACAGGTTGACAATGGTTCCATCATTCTACTTCTACTTCAGGGTGGCAAGACGAGGAAAAGACAGGTGGTTGTATCCACCTTCTAGTTGTAACCGGAGAACATAGGGGGTTGTAGCCAGAGAATTGGGGAGTTGGAGCTTCCCTCAGGTTGTAGCCTGAGAAACTAGAGAGTTGGAGCCTCCTTCCAAATGCAGCTGGAAAACAAAGGAAGTTGGTGCTTCCAATGAATGTAATTCTTCAAGACATATAAGAAAAAACATTTCGTGGTTTTCTCCCGATTTAGGTTTCCACGTAAAACACTGGTGTAGTGTGTATGTGTATGTTTGTTCATTTGTTCATTTCTTATTTACTCTGCAGTTATTTGATGGTAATGCTTCATTGATATAACACTTTAATTATATGGTTAAAAATGATTAAATTGATCTATTACTGATTCACCCCCCTCTCAGTAATCCAACAATTGGTATCAGAGCAGGTTCATTCAGAAATCGGTTTAACCACTGAAAGGTAGATCATGGAGAGTACCAACTCATATAAAAATGAAATACCACAGTTTGATGGATAGAAGTATGCTTTTTGAAGCATAAGGATGAGGACATATATACATGCATAGGGATTTCAAGTTTGACAATCAATTGTAGATGGATACACAACACCAACAGTTCCACCAACAAATGACAAAGCAATAAAATTCAGTGAGAATGATTCCAAAGCCACAAATTCACTTTTGAATGGTCTCAGTGATACGATATTCACCAAAGTTGCACACTGTAAATCCGCTAAAGATATTTGGGACAAGCTTCAAAATATTTATGAAGGAGATACAAAAGTTAAAGAAGCAAAGCTTCAGACTTACAGAGGTCAATTCGAACAATTAAAAATGAAGGAAGATGAAGATATCACATCCTACTTCTTACGAGTCGATGAAACAATGAATGCAATCATAGGATTGGGAGAAGAAATTGAAGAATCTGTAATTGTTCAAAAGATACTAAGATCTCTTCCTATGAGATTCAACCCTAAGATATCAACACTAGAATAAATATCAGATCTAGACTCAATAAGCATGGGCGAACTGCATGGAATCTTCACAGCATATGAAATGAGAACTGAGCAAGAAAATCCATATGTAAAAAAAGCAACCTTCAAGGCATCCAAAAGATCAAAGCAAAAGAAAAAGGAACACGAATAATATAGCAGCTGCAATGACACCTCGGAAGATGATGAAGAAGTGGCCAACTTCGTCAAAAGACTGAACAAGGGAACCAATGATAGGTATAGAGGTAAGCTCCCTTTAATTTGTTTTAATTTTGATGGTATTGGTCATTTTGATAACTAATGCCCTCATAAAAAAAAGAGAAATGATGAAGGTTACTCAAAAAGAAAACACACATATAAAGGCAAAATAACTACAAAGAAAGTTTTCAAGAAAAACTTATACACCAAAGAAGACATCTCATCATTAGATGAAGATGAAGTCAGTGAAAATGAGACATGAATAATTCTATTCATGGCAGTAAAAGACTCTGACAAAGAAGACTCCGAAGAAGAATATGAAGAAGCCGAAGAAGATTGTGAAGAAGTCAAAGAAGAAATTGAAGAGGCAGAAGTTGACTATCGAGAAGAATTATGTGTGCCATAGAAGTTATCAGAAGAGAAAAGAAGAAAAAGAAGAAACTACAAGCAGAAGTAGACAAGAAAAAGGACAATCGAGAACTAGAACAAATGATCACAAAATTGAAGGTTCAAATAGAAGAAGATAAAAGAATTGAAGAAGCACTCAAAGAACAAGTAGAAGAAAATGACAAGATCATTGGAAACTTGGAAGCAGAGGTTGTCACACTAAGAAATGATATTCAAAATAAAAATATGCAGAATAGCTCAAAAGTTCTGGATGACATTATCAACAGTAAAAAATCTCATCTTGACAAGTCCGGACTTGGATACAATCAGACAGAAAAGAGATCAAGATCCAACACAATAGAGCAAGAAACACATCCAAAGAGCTATGCAAAAACAATCAAAGAGGATAGGAAGATATACAGGGAAGATTACAAGGATACTCCTCCACCAAGAAGATTCATATTTCAGAATCAACAATAGATAGATAGGCCTCAATAAGAAGAAGGATTCATAAGAGCACCTCCTTTCAGAAGATCTTCAACTCCCTTGTATCAAACTGTATTTTTTGGTTTATGTTATGCATGTAATAATTTTGGACATAAAGCTGTGAATTGTAGAGCTAACAATAGGAACAGTAACAACTTTGAGAGTTATACACAAAGGGATTATTCAAGGAGACCTAGTGATACACAAAGAAGAAGTTACAACAGGTTTGAATCTTTGAGAACTAAATTGGAATGTTACAAATGTAACAATTTTGGACACATGGCCAAGGATTGCAGAATGACAGTCCCTCCTAAATAACCTCAACAAAATAACAACAATCGCAGACAAGAACCTCAGAAAATGACATGGATAAGAAAGCAAGATCAATATAACAATGAAGAATGCACAGTCGCTTTACAAGCTAAGCAGAAGAAACACGGTTGGTATGTTGACAATGGATGTTCAAAACACATGA
>SNQJ01S0175311.1:2231-14140 GCA_010110895.2 Picea sitchensis | reverse complement strand
TATCCATATAGAATAGTATTATTTGAAAATATATCATAATTCATACTATTATCCATCAAAAAAACTTGGGTCCATTACCCAAACCTGGGGTCTCCAACTTCTCATGGCCATAACTCTCTAACCGTGAGGAGTTATGTGACGTTCCACATACCACCAAAAATGGAATGACAAACACTATCCATCTAAGATAGTTTACCTGACAAATTCATTGTCCTTCATCTCATTATTCTACAATTAAGCATGGGTTCTCTTACTCCGCAAAGTGTATTCTCGTGAGGGCTTTCACCATAAGGGGACCACTTTGGAGTTCATCCATATTTACTTCTTATCAACCATGACAAGACAATAATGAGTCATCTTTACATCAAACGATATTGGGTCCATTACCCAAACCTTTGTGCTGCAGGGATTTCTTCAAGGGTGGACATCAATGACAACCAACCTTAATCAACAGTGAGTGGTCACCCTTAGGGATAGGTTTCCTATTGGGAGGTCCTCTTGATGAGTCATCGTGTCATTCCCAACCATACTTGTCACTTTCCACACTTCATCCCCTCATCTCCTTACCTTTTGGGATTTTCGGGTGTACTAACCCAAGAAGGGATTGTCCCTCATTTCATGGGAAGAAGGGGTTGAAGGCCCAGAGGCTTGTAGCTGGAAAAAGATAAAATACAATCATGAACCTTCTATATGCTCTCCCAGGGATCCTGAGGAAAATGAAATGTCTCTCATGAGAAGCCGACGGGACCCGTGAAAAATAATTAATACAAAATGCAAACCAAGGTGAAGCATGTGTGGGCAATGTTTTTCATGCTTAGGTAGAATCCCCACACATTGTCTTGAACATGGGGAATGATAATGTGACTATGGTAGAGTCAAGGTGAGCATTGTTTTTCAATCTTAGGTAGAATCCCCACCTTGGCTTCAACCTAGAAACATCTTAAAATAACAAAATGCAATAAATGGGCTTGGAAAAAGGGTGCATTGAAAACGAAGGTGCAACACACCCTCTACATAGGCACCCATAAATGAGACACTGCAATCCCCTATATGTCATGAACCCCATGCCCAAAAGTCTTTCCCCCATCCATGTCACTTTGTCCACGTGACCTAGAGAAGGGTCCACTTGGGAAACACTCCTAAACTTGAGGTACGATTCACCCAATAGGTCGTTTTGTCAACCCTCCCATACCTAAACCTCGCAAATTGCATAGGGTCTTTGAGCACTTGTTTAGTTTGATGAGGTGGTTTTTTATGCACATGCTTGGGTGTCTCTTTTATTGATTGAATTTACGTATCATGATGCATTTTACTTGAGATCCTTGGAGGTTGTATTCATTGTCTTTGCAACACCTAGTTGGTGGACAAATTTGGAAGAACAAGCTTAGCTTGGGCTTCCTTGGGGCTTGAATACCACAGGTTGGATAACATGGCCCACACACTAGATGATGATGGTAGCCTTTGGAGGCCTGAGAGACACCTTGGAAGATCTATCGTAGCCCATTTCCATCCCAACGTCTTGCTCTTGAGGGAAAAACGTTACACTTGAGGAGATTGATGTCACCCTAGGGCTAGGTTTTTGGTGGTGGAGTTATTGATGATGGACACTTGGCATATTTATATGCAAGGAGGCATGGCTTGAAGGAGGAAACCCTAGCACATGAGAGGGAGGTCCTAGAAGGCCCAACAAGTTTCATCATCAACTCCAATTACTTGCAAAAAGTGTCAAAATGTCACCCTAAAAGAGGGATGGCGTCACATTAGGGTTTCTTATGTGCATTTTTTAAAGATGAATTTGAATTGGATAATGTAAAGGGGCAAAGTAAGGGTTGTTGACCCCTTACTTTGTGGTTACCCTAAAATTAAGTGGACTAACACTTTTAGGAGGATTTGTATAAATAGAGATCATAGCTCTTCCATTGTGAGAAGACTACTTGGCTGAAATTTACGCCATACTTGGGATATTTTATCTATATCTCTTGCTACTATCTCTTGCTATGGTTTGCTTTGGATATTGGATGAAGAATTAAGGTGTTATCTTTCTTGGAGGCTATTTCTTTCTTTTATGGTGGATTTTTCTTGGTTTAAAGGAGTTTATCTTATTAATGCTTGGGATAGATAAGGAATCTCTCTTGTTATTTCTTCTTTTCTTGGTTACAAGGTTAATTGGTTAAGATTTTCGGGAGTATAAGTGCATACAACCCCACTAAGCCCATCATAATTGTCTTGGAATAATTTTTTTCCCAAAGGAAGACTAGGAGAAGTAAAGGGTTACACCCTCCTAGGTTTTTCTTAGCTAGTTTTTCTTTCTTTGGGGAGTAAAAGGGCTTACACTCCCTTGGAGATAGCACAACTTATCTCTTTCATTTTTAAAGACTCCATAACCTAATAGTTAAAGGAACTAATATATTGCATCGGAGAAATAAAATCATTACATTGGGATACGTAAAATCACGAGATATTGAAATTGTTTAAGTTGAGATCTTTTCTATATGTTTCAAGCTTGTCAAATCCTCTAGGGCGTCTAGATTGGTCAAGTGGATATTGAGCTATAGATAATAAAAATATACAACCATTAGGGCTGCAACAAATCATCTTCTATTTTGATTCTGACTTGCAATTTAATCATGGAAATATGCTAGTAAACCACCATTATCATTATGCTGCTAATTAGTGAACTTGTTGTCGGATTACTTGCTTGTTTTCRTGGTTAAAACTTGTTGTTGTAGCAAATATTTGCTAAAACAACTTGGATKTTACAAATTTGCTCTGAAAACTTCATATAACAGCCCTCTAAAACCACTAAAGCTTGTTTTAAAGTATTGTGATTAATCTACATGTTTTATGCTTCAKTCCCCAACAATTCTTTGATGCTTTACGTAATTGATTATTTTCTTGTTGATATATATTCTTGTTTACTGTTGTAATTAGGGGCAACTATCTTAAATTGTTTGTCCACTTAAATTTGAGCTTGTATACATGTTTCTTCTGGTTTATCAGGAAGGTACAATTCTCTTCCGTAGGTACCAAAACACTTTGAAACCATAGACCATCTTCAAGACTCGTTACCAATCCATTCTACAATTAGTAACTTGACCTAAAGGGGCATAATTTCCATAATCTCACCTTTTCATCTCATTTCCCCCTAGGGTCACCCAGGATTCCCCCCTTGTGTTGGATTTATCCTTCACTAAAGTGAGGGGGGGGATTTACCTAAGGTGACAGTGGATAGATTCTCCCATCATTATCACCATCATGTGGATTGGGTCGGGTTTTTACCAACTTACAATTTGTGCAATAATAGGGGGGAAAGCAAGCAGTAGGACCTAGCATCAAGAATTTATTTGTAGACCTAGGAGTGTGTAGTACTAGGTTGAAGGTGTATGTCACTTACCTAGGGACGTATGATCTCATCATTGGGATGGACTAGATAGAAGCTCATCAAGCTTTGGTAGATTGTTTTGCAAAGAGAGTTATTTGCGTAGATGATGAAGGAAGGTCATTAGAGATCCATCGTATCAGGAGGAAGGTGTCTCCACATTTTATATTAACAATGGAGGTTAAACGTTGAATGAAGCAAGGTTGTAAATTATATTTAGTGGAAGAAATGAATGAAGGGAAGGGACCTTTCCTAAATCAGTATCCAATTTTGTCAAAATTCAAGGATGTTTTTTCGAAAGAATTGTCAGGGTTACCTCCTGAAAGGGATATTGATTTTATAATTGAACTAAAACTTAGTGTGGAGCCAATTTCCAAGACACTGTATAGGATGAAAATTCCATAACTTTGTGAGTTGCAGATGTAGTTGAAGGAACTACTAGACTGGGGAATTATAAGGCCCAATGTTTCACCTCGGGGTGCCCCAGTAATATTTGTCAAGAAGAAGGATCGTTCCTTACGAATGTGTATAGATTACAAGGACCTGAACCGAGCTACAGTGAAGAATAGTTACCCAATACCACGACTATATGATCTCTTTGATCATATGAAAGGAGCTGCAGTTTTCTCAAAAATCGATCTGCAATCAAGGTGTCATCAGTTAAAGATTGCAGAAGGTGGCATTCCTAAAATCATCTTCAAAACTCGGTTTGGACATTACAAGTTCATAGTCATGCCTTTTGGTTTGACCAATGCACTGGATGTATTCATGAGCCTCATGAAGGGTGTATTCCGGAAGTACTTATATTGTTTTGTACAAGTCTTTCTAGATGACATTCTCATCTATTCCAGGAACAAAAGAAAACCATGAGTAACACTTGCAAGTGGTGTTGTCATGCCTTAGAGAGAACAAGTTGTATGGAAATTAGTTGTCAAAGTTCTCTTTGTTTCAAAGCAATATTCACTATCTTTGTCATATCATTTTTGGAGAAGGAATTCAATGGACCCAAAAAAGGTGAAGGCCATAATAGATTGGCCAGTGTCGAAAAATGATCATGAGGTGAGAATCTTCATGGGGCTAGTTGGTTATTATCGAAGATTTGTGGAAGGATTTTCGAATATTGTGAAACCCATCACGACCTTGAAGAGCAAGGGAACAAGGTATGAGTGGATAGATGAATGTGACACTGCAATCATTGAACTTAAGAGATTACTAACCAGTGCGCAAATTCTAAGAGTGCTTGAAATGGATAAAGACTTCACAGTCTGCATGAATGCCTCGAAGAAAGGGTTGCAGGCCATGTTAATGAAATATGGGGGAGTGATAGCGTATGCGTCAAGAAAGTTTAATCAACATGAAGATCTTTATGCTACTCATGATTTAGAGTTCGCAGTTGTAATGCTAGTTATGAATCTTTGGAGGCATTATCTAATGGGGCGAAGCTTTGACCTCAAAACAGATAATGAAAGCTTAAATCATCTCTTCACTCAAAGGGATATCAATGTTAGGCAGAGGCAATGGAGTGAGTTTACGAGTGAGTACAATTTTGGAATTCCTTACATCAAGGAAACAAAGAATGTGATCGTGGATGTGCTAAGAAGAAGGCCACAAATTTTATCCCTAGAGCCCCTAAAGGTTAGTTTGAGGGAGCGAGTGTTGGAACAACTTCTTAGATATAGTTGGTACTTAAAGGTTACTTTAGCCCAATAGAGTGGGAGGAAGTTAAAATCAAAGTTTGAAAGATATAGATTGAATCAAAAGGATTATTGAGATACCATGGAAAGATGTACATCCCTCTAAGGGAGGAGATATTCAAAGCATTATACTTAAGGAAGCCCATAGAGCACTTTACTGTGTGTATCTTGGTGTAAATAAAATGTATGTAGACACGAAAAAGCTTTTCTTCTGGGCAGGCATGAAGTGTGATGTAGTCCATTTCGTCGCTAATTCTATTGCATGTCAACAAGTGAAGGTTGATCATCACCACCCGACAGGTCTCCTACAACTGCATGATGTTCCTATGTCCAAATGGGAAGTCATTTCTATGGATTTCATTGTGGGATTTCCACTCACATCACAGAGTCACAATGTCATTCTTGTTATAGTTGATAATTTGACCAAGGGCACACGTTTTATTCTAGTCAAAGGCACTTATGATGTCACTGGTGTTGCGCATGTTTTTATAACTAAAATTATCCAACTACATGGATTACCCAAGAAGATCATTTCAGATATGGACTCTTAGTTTACATCTAGATTTTTAACAAGTTTGCAGCCAGCATTGGGGACTCGGTTGAATTTGAACACATTGTACCATCCTAAAATAGATGGCCATACTAAAAGAGTAAATTAGGTTATGGAAGACATGCTTAGGATGTTAATTAACCCATTAGGAGAAGTACCTATCTTTGGTAGAGTTCGCCTACAATAACCATTTTCACAACTCAATTGGAATGTCACCTTATCAAGATCTGTATGGTTCAAGGTTGCGCACAAAACCATTGAGATGGGAAAGGTTAGAGAACCGAGTGACAGTAGGGCCAAAATTGATTCAAGAGATGGAGGAGTAGGTGATTCAAATTAGACAATGGTTAAAGGAGGCATGTGATAGATAGAAAAGTTATGTTTATGCACATAGGACAAAAGGGTGGGTGTATGTGATGCCTTTTTTTGACTTAGGTAGCTAGAATTACTTATGGCCTAATCATATCTTCATTTTATTATTATTTGTAGAACACTATTAACTTTAACACTTTAAATTTTGGACATGTGGACCTATGTGTATGTAAATACTATGAATGTTTATGTGATTAATGATGAATGTTATGTGACCTATTTCTAACATGGAATATTGAATTGAAAGATATTGGTACGTGGATACCCAATTAATGATATGGTTAAATGCAATTATATGTTAATAATGTATGGATATGAAAGAGTTTGTATCATAAATTAACCTGCACATTTAATGGGATATGTAATAATCTAAGAAGGATGACAAAAATTGTCGATGTCATGGACATCGACCGAGAAACGGTATGATATGAATCATTTGTATATTATATTATGTTGGTTCCACTACATTGTTATGATATGTGGGCAAGTGTAGGTTTTTCAGGCAACGCGACCCCCTGAAACTGAATTTTCGATGACAAAGTTCCTAGCAACATAGTGCCATTGTATGGTCCATGATAGGGTGTTTGCCCTAGTACTATCATGAGGGGTGGAATAATTTTCCACCGTGTATCCCCTGAAACCTGGAGTCATGGGAGTACGGTGTTAGGTCATGCTTCCCTAAATGTGTGATGATGGCTGTCAGTTGTCTGTTGGGGAAGCTTGGTCAAGGTAGTTGACATTGTTGATTTTTTGGAAGCTGCAGGAGGTATTACCCTCCAAGTGTAATCTTTGTACTTAGAATAGAATATTTTGAAAGTAAATGAACCATTAAATAGATGTGTAAAAACCCTAGAAGCGAAGTCGGCCTAAAGAGAATAATAATAAAGTATTAAAAGGCTCAATAAAGTGAGGTCAGCCCCACATGAAAAGACACCTTGGCAGACTAGTATAAATAGAGGCTAGGCGCTCCTCATTTGTACACACACTCACTTAGAAAAAAGAGGGCACAAGTTTGAGGAGCAACAGTTGAAGCAGCTATACTTGCAGTAGAAGGAGGCGCAAGTCTGGAGAGGGTGGTGCAGTAGTTGTCGTGGTGTAATCTTAATCTTTCTGGTATCTCTCTTGAGTGCTTCTCTTGGTAAAGGTATGATTCTATTAGTAAAGGTATGTTCTCTTGGTATTGTGTTGATGCTGCAACCATGGTTTTTTTGGTTAGGGATTATCTGTTGGTTCTAGTGTGGACTTTTCGAAATCATTCTATCTAAGAAAAGGTTAGTGTGCTTGGGGGTGGAATAGTGAATGCCTATGGTTGGGTGACAATGATGTGACATTGTCTATGGTTAAACAAGCATACTGAAATTTTAACATGGCTTCAAAGTTGGTTCCTTTATAACAGTCTAACCCCTGGAAGGAAGATCCTCAGTTTCCCTCATTGTCAAGTTCGTTGAGCACTTACTGAACTCATCAAGAAGGTTACCATGGAGGAATGATTGGTCACAACACTAGAAGAGTGTTGTTCCTATTTCTAATTATTGCATTTTTTATTGTGTCTCTTGTTCCAGGCAAGTCACAAGTGATAGCTCTGAGAAGGATATATTGTGACGATTGTTCTCGTTATTGTTTTTATTATTATTATAAGAGTATTATTCTTGTCTATTGTTTTCCCTTGTTGTTAGTCTTGTTTTGGGCAAGTCACAGGTGATAACTCTGAGAGAATCTATAGTGACAGTTGTAGGAGGAAACATATTAGATGGTCTCTAGTTTGAGACATGGAGCAGATTGTCCAGATAAGAAGTTGTGTACACGACCATATACATCCATGTACCGAAGAAAAAGAGGACAAAGTTAAAACCTTCTGGCAAGAAGGGTACTTTTGTGAAATATAGAGTATCTCATATGGAGATTGATTGTAAGGAGAAAAAGGCTCCAAAGATGACCAAACAAATCCCCCTAGTTCAATTGATCACTTTTCAGATCATCAGGAAGAGTTAGTAGAGCCAGAAGGGCCTACCTAGAATCATTGCAATAACTAAGAAGAGACTACCATGGTCCTGTGACACTTTGTAGGATCCAAAGTCATATAGCGTCGATAAGCCATATCATGAGGAGCAGATGGCTCCACTAGTGGTGAAGTAGGCAACCACACCAAGTACCAACTCGGAAGGAGCTAGAGTTTAGAAGGAGTTATCCCTCACGATCCAGTAGGGAGGAGCATCCTCCCTATGACCATTCATAGGAGACTTTAGAGAAAATCATCACATACAGAGGGAGCATATGGCTCCAGAGATTATATAGACTCGGAGGGAGTCAAGCTTTAGAGGGAGCATGGAGACTCAGAGTGAGCCTGATCTCATAGAGAGTCAGTGGTCTAGAGACTTTCATTCAGAAAGTATTCCTCCCTAGATTCAGATGGGAGAGACAGATGTATTCCAAGACTGACAGACAGGTGCCATGAGTTGAGGAGGCTAGATCAAAGCTTCATAGGCTTCAAGGAGATGTGACCTCCTAGGAATATTCCCTTTCTTCAATGATAGAGGAGGAAGCCAATCATAATTACTGGGATATTGATTTTTTCCTTGAGACCAAAAGGGAAGTCAGTGGTGACTTCCAAATTGATCCATAAGATCAAACATGTTGCTAAATGCAACATAGAGATGTACAAAGCTTGATTTGTGGCCAGAAGATTCTCCCTGCAAGAGGGAGAATATTATGATGAGACACTTGCTCCAGTAGTCAAAAGAAGTGTACATAGGTACAAGAGAAGGAGTCTCATGTCTGCAAATTGAAGAAATCTTTGTATGGGCCTAAGAAGGCACCCATGGCATGATATGCCATATTAGACAGCTTCCTAATGATCTTGGGCCTTACCAAGAGTAAAGAAAATTCCAACCTTTACTAGAAGGTTTTGGATGGTGGACCAGTGATATTATTGTTATATGTGGATGACTTGTTTTTAACAGGAGACAAGAAGCTCATCAATGAAAGTAAGAGGAAGCTTGCTACAGAGTTTGAGATGAAATACCTAGGTATGATGCATTATCTCTTGGGTCTAGAGGTGTGGTAGAAACCGCATGAGATTTTCCTACGCCAAGGAAAATATGTTGTAGAGATTTTAAAGAGATTTGGAATTTTGAATTGTAAGGCCATACCTACCCCGATGGTGAAAAATCTGAAGTTATTGAGTGATACATCTTCAAAGACAGTGGATGTCACCATGTACAGACATATTATTGGTTCATTGATGTATTCAACGAACACACAACCCGATATATCTTTTGTAGCGAACACATTGACTCAATATATGGTTGAACCTGGAAGTGTTCACTTGATTGCGGCAAAACAGGTGTTGAGTTACCTAGAAGGTACAATTGACTATGGAATCTGATATGTTTTGGATCGTGAGATAAGCCTACAAGGCTATACTAATTCAGATTGGGCTGATATTGTCGGAAACCGGAAGAGTACATCTGGATGTTGCTTCAATTTGGGATCAACTATGATCTCATGGTTTAGCAGGAAACAGACGATTATGGTGCTCAGTACGGCTGAGGCAAAGTATATAGCAGCGTGTTCAGCTAGCAAGAAAGCAGTGTGGCTTCAAAAGCTTCTTGCAGGATTGTTTGATCTCAAGTTAGAGGAGACTTGTATCTGGTGTGACAACCAGAGTTGTGTGAAGTTGTCAAAGAACAATGGACTCCTTTAGCCTCCTTTGGCCAAACCCTAAAAGATCAATGGCCTATATTAGATCTAGCCAGGTCTAATCAATGGGTGAGATCTCATCCAAAAATATCACTAAGGAAACCCACTTTCCTTAGTTTCTTTATGTCTATTAATTCATCCACATTGTGAATTAATTGTCACTTTATGACTTAAGTGACATATTTCACTTTTGACTTAAATCTCCTAAGTCAAAGTGAAATTAGAATCATAAAGTAAAGTACAAGGGTAATAGTCATCCCCCTTTGTGCTTAGAGACTTATAAGCACATGGGGACCACTTCCCGAGGTACCCAAATCCCAACACTCCCTCTTACAGAGGAAAGTTCTAGTCACCACCAATCTATCCCTGTAGAGGACATGGTTGCCTCCTGGCATATGCTCGATGAGTATGGTTGTACCTTGATCACTGAAATTGGACTCTGTCATAGATCTACTCAATCTGTATGATCTATAAATGGCACTGACTCTCCATCTATCCAAGATCACCTAGATCTCAGTCATCACACCAAGAACTCCACCTTGGTCTCCCACCAAGGATTTACACCTACTCTTGGCCTCTCACAAAGATTCGCTACTCTTGGCATCTCACCAAGAGTCTCCCCCTCTTGGTCTCTCGCCAAGAGTCATGAACTTGGCCTCTTGCCAAGTCACCTCCACCTGAAGTGGATCCAAAACCTGATCTACCTATCTCGAAATCTATGTGAGGCTCAAGCCTCTGTGTTTCCCTGTTGCTCCTCCTCATCAAACTCTGATGCACTGAATTTGTAGCACCAACTCTCTGTCTACTTGATTTCTCTGAAACTGTAGCTATACTGGGTGGACCAGTCACCCACTCTGAAGATGTCCAGGGACACTGAGTATCATCTCCCTCTGAATCACTGTTGTGAGTCAGTCGGTCCTCCTCAACTCTGTCTCCCCACCTAGTGTTGAATGGTGTAATAGCAGACAAGGTAGTCACAAATGCACACTCTCTCGCAAACTGATCATTGAACTCTATCTCCCCTGTTGTCGCTGCTGACACATCCTGTTTCTTCTTCTTCTTGAGACATTGTCCTGCATAGTGATCCATCTCTCCACAAGCAAAGAATCTCACTGTACTCATGTCTTTCCTCTTCCCACTATTGCTACTCTCTCCTCCCTGTGGTGGGGCCTCAAACTTGGGACTCTCCCAACCTCCATGGCCAGTCTTTTTCTTGCCCTTTTTCCAAAGAGCAAGGTCCTCATCACCAGAAATTTTTTGTTGTTCCTGCTACTATTGTCCAGAAGCCTCGGCTGCAAGCCTAATATCCTCCTGGACAAATTCATCCCACATCCTCTCTCACGTAGGCATGACCTCCCTGGAAACAATGCCCTGTACAAATGGACCCCACGATTTGGTGAAGCTATTCATAGCTTGCCTCACCAAAGAGTTAGGGTTCACAACCTCTCCTATGGCTGCAAGATCATCTCTGATCTGTGTGTATCTACCAAGGAATGAAGTAACTAACTCATCCTCGAGCATGTGAATGCCCCTGAGTCGATCATGAAGAACCATCTTCCAGTTCTCATTAGATATCTCGTACAAATTTCACAAATATGTCCACATCTTGAATGCACGAGTCTTCCCATTCAAGTGGGGAATAATGTGATCTCTCACAGCATCACAAATGATCCTCTTTGCCTTGTTGTTCCTCCTCCTGAATTCTATCACCAAGATGGGAGCAGTGACATAGCTCGAGGTCCTTTAAGACAAATACCATCCTCGCCTTCCAAGGCGACCAATTTCTAGCCCCGACTATCTTGTCCTCAACATGCATCTGAGATATCGACATGTTTTTCACACTACGCTCACTCTGATGCTCCTAATGCAAAGGAACGTTGCCTCACTCCTGTCAACATAGGTGTGAAAGGAGGCAAGCGAAACCACGACCTCACTCCTAATCCGTAGGTGTGAAAAGAGGTCGTCAACTACAGCCTCACTCCTGTCCACACAGGTGTGAAAAGAGGTTGTCCACAAGTGTCAAAAAACTGCCCAATTGTCCTCTACAAAAATCTTCCCTCTAACAACCACTGAATGAGTCAATGGTTGTCCACAAAATTCTGCCAAGAAGATGTATATGACAACCAACACATATGTCGTCCAAACTACTAAAAAATCAACCACCTCAGCTCTGATACCATGAAGATTTCCAAGTCCTATCAATCTTGTCAACTAG
>SNQJ01S0175309.1:1920-15625 GCA_010110895.2 Picea sitchensis | reverse complement strand
GATGAGGCGCCCCGAGGCCTTGAGGCTGAGATGGTCAGGGAGTCAGCTCGCAAGGGGCCAGTACAATCGCCGCGAGAAGAGCCATGGGTAGGAGAGTGGTGTAGGAGAGATGATGTTGGTGTTGAGCCAGCACGTGAGCCGAGGGCGGGCTAGAGGCATAGATTTGATGATGTGGGAGTTGGACCATCGTATGAGCCGCGGGTAGAGGTCGAAGGAGGGATGGAGGACCTTTTTCGTTGGTTCGAGGAGGTGCTTTAGTGTGTGTCGGAGGGCATGTGGGCCCACATCCACGACGAGAGGGTCCTGGAGTAGTGTGTGGGTGTTTTGACAGAGTGGCGGACCTTGATCCGTCAGGCAACTGTAGTGGGGGCAGCGATGACTAGTCGACTGCCCCCTGGACCTGGAGGGCCCCCAACTGGTGGGGTGCCTGCAGCTAACAGAGGACTTGGGGGGGGAGATTTTCTGCACCATGAGTGTCGATTTAGTTTTTTGTATTTATATAGGTTTGCAAGCCCATTTTGTACACGATAGTTGATACCCATTTTGTATAGGGTAGGGGGTATCCATTTTGTACCTAGAGGGGTGAGGGGACCCACTGGCCTATGGGCGATGTATATTTTGTAATTTGTAAACATTTATGATACTTTCACGGATATATATATATATATATATATATATATATGGATACATCTCTTTTGGCGCTTTGTTTTCTCTACATGTGTTTAAGTTTTTGATGGTTTATGATGTCTAATCTATATGTTGTGACCGATGTTTGATGATTATGTATATGTAATTATGTCTTGATGTGATAAATGTCAATCTAACACTAGGTTAGCCATATTATCTGTTGTTTGATTAAATTGCCGTGGAATATGTGTAAATGTAATTGAATCAAAGCTTCGAGATAAGAATCTAACTTGCAGGTATTTGCGAAAGAGGTAAGGATCGCAGACACGATATACATTGTTGAATTGCAGGACGACAAGTTGGGAATCTAGCAAAACATTAAGGTGACGAATATGGCGGTGACTGGCCTCTGTGAGGAGACCAATGACGGTGGTGTATTCTGCGTGGTTTTTGGTGGTTGAGCCCAAACATATGTCGTTGGAGTGGAGCAGTTCATGTGAGGGGGTATAGAGGGCCCAAGCGGCTGAAGAGAGATTCTATGTCCAGCGACTAGCATCGTCAGCGTAACCAATGTGGTAGGCTGATGGAGGATGCATCTGTCAATAACACAGATGGAGATTAGACATGAGGAGTAGAGGTGAAAAAAGAAGACTAAAAACTTTACAAATGTGTACAAAGAAAAATACTAGGGTAGAATGACTACGCTCAGGTGTAAAACTTCTTTAAGTACAACTCGTTGACAGGTTCTTTGAGAGGATAGCCTTATGGAGAGGCCAGGATGTATGCGCCTTTAGTGAGGCAGTGTTGGAAAATGTAAGGTCCATGCCATAATGACTCGAATTTCCCATGACCGAGAGTATCATGGGCGACATCGTAGGCTAGGACGAGATCTCCTTCGTTAAATGAGAAAAGGTTGACATGGCAGTCAAAGGTGGATTTGGACCATTTTTTAGTTGCCTCGTTGTTCTGTAATGAATACAAACGATCTTCATCCAGCGACTCTAAGGTCAACAAGCGTTGCTCCATTGGAGCAGTGTCAGGTAATAGCTCAATGGCAGTGTGTAACATGGGAATTTCGCACTCGATGGGGAGGGCGGCTTCGATCCCATGGACGAGATGAAACAGTGTAAAACCGGTGGCAATTTTGACTGTCGTGCAATAAGCCCATAATGTTGAAAACAACATATGATGCCAATTGGTCTTATGTTTGTTGACGATACGTTGTAGCATGGTTTTGAGGACTTTGTTGACAGCCTCGACCTGTCCATTGGACTGAGGATAGTATGGGGAGGCAAACTCATGGGAGAATCCTAGATTTGAGAAGAGTTCTGCGAAGATTTCATTCTCAAAGTGTTTACTGTGATTGGATACTAATTGCAGTGGAATTCTGAAACAGGTAATTACGTGGTTGAAAAAAAAACGTGTTGTTGTGCCAGCAGTATTGTTGAAGGTAGGCATGGCTTCGACCCATTTGGTAAAGTAATCTATTGCCACGACGATGTATTTTTGTCCATTACTGGATGGAGGATTACAAGTCATCAAGTCAATGTCCCATTTGCAAAAGGGGTCGGCGGTGATGATTGTATGTAGAAGAGTGGGTGGTGCCCGTGCTTTGTTTGCATAAAGTTGGTATTTGTCGCATCGCTTGACAGCATGGATGCAGTCATGAAACAGTGTGGGCCAGAAGTATCATGCTCGATGGATTTTTTGGGAAGTGGACATACCTGAGAGGTGGCCACCATAAGCGCCGCTATGGAAATCGTTCAAGATTATGTCTTCTTTGTTGATGGTCAGACATCGACGGAGTATGGTGTCGACCCCACGTCGGTACAAGACGTCACTAATGAGGAGGTACCAAGGGGCCTAATGGTGAATGCGCTGACGATCGTCTCGAGAGAGATGAAACCCAAAATTTTGTGTCCGTAGATAGACGAGGAGGTGGCCGCACTAGGGGTCATCCGAGGGGATGAAGAAGAGGCGTTCGTCAGGAAAATCCGTATTGACAGGTGAACCTTTAGCATCTGAGGGAAACGTCATAATGAGTTCAGTGAGAACAAGTGCTTTCTTGATTTTGGGAGTAGGTCATATTCCTGAAGGATGACGATCTATTGGGCAAATTTTCCATTAATCTGTCATCAAATAAACAAGTATTGCATGGGGTTAGAATCTACTATGACTTTGGTAGTGCGAAGTAGGATATAATGACGCGGTTTTTGAACTGCGAGGACTATTTTCTCATCATGATTGTATTTCAGGGGTGGTCCTGAAAGATTTTTACTGATGTAGTAAATGACATGTTCCCGCCCATCATCCCCTAGTTGGACGAGGACTCCTGCTACTAAGACGGTTGAGGCTGATAAGTACAGCATGTAATCGCGATCATA
Source organism: Picea sitchensis (assembly GCA_010110895.2). Classification (NCBI taxonomy): domain Eukaryota; kingdom Viridiplantae; phylum Streptophyta; class Pinopsida; order Pinales; family Pinaceae; genus Picea; species Picea sitchensis. Next base: position 12,614 of record SNQJ01S0175309.1, on the reverse strand, counting down.
GTCTGGAGGACTAATCAAAGGGGCATTGGATAGGGCCACTTTTAAATCATCAAAAGTGGTTTGAGCGTGTTCATCCCATCGAAATGGGATATAATGACGCAGTAAGCGGAGGAAACTGTGCACGTGAGTGGCATAATCTGGGACAAAGCGACGTAATAAGTTGGCTTTGCCTTGTAAGCTCTGCAGTTGGCACAAATTCCTAGGTGGTGGAATTTTGATGATAGCTTGGACCTTGAGGGTCTCCACTGTGATGTCGTGTTGGGAGACAACGAACCCAAGGAGGCGTCCAACGGTGATACAAAATACACACTTGAGAGGGTTCAAGCGGATATTGTAGTGGCGACATCATTGAAAGACAATGTGTAGGTTGTATAAATGTTGAGTTTGTTTCTTGGATCCAGCAGTGAGGTCATCCAAGTAAGCGAGGATGATGCGAGCAAGATCATGGAAAACATAAGTCATGTCCCGTTGAAACGTAGCACCTGCATTTTTTAGTCCAAAAGACATGAAACGATAAGCAAAAGTACCCCATCGGGTAGTAAAAGCAGTTTTATATTGATATGCTGGATGGATTTGGATTTGATTGTAGCCGAAGAACCCATCCATAAAGGACAAGGCCTCGTGGCCGACACATTCATCGATAATTTGGTCGATGAAAGGGGCTGGGAAGTTGTCTTTGAGACAAGCATGGTTGAGATCACAAAAGTCAGTGCAGACGTGAATAGTGCCCTGTTTTTTGTTAACGAGGACGGGGTTGGAAACCCATGAGGTATACACAATGGGGAAAATGAACCCAGAGGCGCGTAACTTGTCAATTTCAGCTTTGATAGCCGCAACTTTGGCTAGGTGATGTGGACGCTGCTTTTGACGGACTAGGGCGACATCTGGCCATGTGTCGATGCGATGTTCGACTATAGAAGGATCGAGGTCAGGCATCTTTGTATATGCCCAGGCAAAAATATCCCGGTATTCCTGAAAGAGAGATTTGTAAGTTGTGAGTTCCTCAAGGGAGCATGCGGCGCCAATGGTGATTTTTTCTACGACTCCTAGTTTGATGGAAATGTCGATTTTGATGGTGGGGGAGATATTGGCCATGTTGCCTTCTTCAAAAGCATCTAGGGCAGGGATAGGGTTGTTGAACCAGTCTATATGCCATGACGGAATAAAATATTTGGTTTCGATTGCACATACGAAGGCTTGGCTAGGAGGGTCAAAGGCTTCCTATGAGAAAAAAACGCTCGTTGATGGAGCGCATTCCATGGGCAATCGGCGGTAGTGAGTTCCTCCAAGATATCTTCGTCGCAGTGGAATATGCGAGAATACAGGGGATCTGGGGAGGTGACATGGGTGGCTATCATAGTGCGATTGTCTTCAAGTGGCGAAGACGTAGTGGAAATATCGCAACCGTGGTGCGATGGCTCACCTGACATAAACCAAATGTCCAGACACTGTGGGGGATAAAGTGTGGTGGGAGGTAAGATTTACTGTGGGAAATGAACCGGGGAATTGGGAGGATTTGGGGGAATATCCTCAGACATTCTATCTAGAGACCATAGAGCGGTGGGAAGTACCTCAAGTTCAGGGGAGGATATATGGACAGTATCTGGAGAAGGGATAGGGGGAGAAACTTGCATCATATGAGGTAAGGTGGTCGAATGAGTTTGAATAAGGGTTAATTGACGACGTCGGTATTGAACAATCACAGGACACTAGTATGTGAAATGAGCAATTGAGTCACAGAGAGTGTAAGGGCACCTAATACATTCGGGGACTGAAGTAGAGACATAATGAATGTCAGTGATGCGGGTACCCGAAAGTGGTGGTAGAGAGGGTTCTTGTTGAAAGGTTTGGCGTATTGTTGTTAACGTCTGACGAAACCGAGGTAGAGTTGGGCAATGATGAGTGTAGTGGCCATATTTTGAACAGATTGCACAAGTGGATTTGGTTCGCATCCCTTTACTTTCTGTAGTGGAGGACGATGTCGTAGTACTAGTCGTGCTTGGATAAGGGGTGAGCAATGTGGTTACTCGAGGGAGTTGGATCAAACTGCGTAACTCAAGAAGAGAAGGGCATCGATTAGTGGGGTGTTCCTCTCTGTCACAGAGTGTGCAAGGAGGTCGAACTTGGGGAGGAAGTGGAGCAGTGGGCTCTTTCTTCTTCCATCTACCCCTAGCTATGGTAGTGGTGCTGGCAATTCAGGGTAAGGGTGGTGTGGTCGGGGCTAGTACTAGAATCTGCATCGGGATGCCCTCAGACTGAGGAGGGAGAGATGGTTGAGGAACCATCGCAGGAGGATGTAGATACCATATAGGGATGGCGAGCACCATGTTGGGAACGGTGAGTGTTGCGACTACCTGAAATGCTTGTACTCCCAGTGGGGGGTAGAAGAAGGGAATTTGAGTGATGGCTTAGGGAATTGTCTCACAAACTAGGATTTGCCCCTGGGGAAGGGGGAAATCAGGGATAAGTGGTGTAGTAGGGTTCTCAGGGAATCCTTGAGATAATATTTCTTCAATTGGCAGGACCTCGAGGTGTGGAGAGGCCTCATTCTGAGGAATGGTGTCTCCGGTGTCAGTTAAATTAGAAGATACAACACACACTTGTGTTGAAGGGTGTATAAGAGGTGGTGCTCCATGGTATGCCCCCAGCAAGGATGGGTCCTTGAAAATTTTGGGGCCCGTGTCTATGAGTGAATAAGCATAAAAACTTGTGCGGACAAGAGGCAATATGTTATCGATGTTGGCGGAGTGATTAGGCTCGTAATGTGTAATTTGGTCGATGGTGACAATTTTCCTGTTGTGGGGGAACATCATCGATCGAAACACAGAAGAGCCCACTACGTAAACGTAGTTACATCCAAACAAGATATTGTAATCGAGCGGGGCATCGATAACCTCAATGTCGATGAGGATGGTTTTTCCCCTGAGTTCGACGGGAACATTTTGAAAGAGCCCTTCAGAGGAGGATGGTCGACCATCATAGGCTCTTAATGTGATGGCGAGGGGTTCAAGCTCAGGGGAGCCAAGTTTTTTCCATAAATGTTTGGACATGATGCATGTGTATGCACCTTCATCAATGATACATCGATGAACCGTGATGTTCTGAATCTTGACTGGTATCTGGAAAGCTACCAGAGCTGGGAGACGAGGTTCTCTGCTATCTAGATCAAATGTGATGAGTCTAGTATTAGCTGGGTCGACTGCCAACAAGGCTGACAGGTTTGGAGGGCCTCCAATATAGACATGGTTGTAGGAGACTACACCAACTCATTGACCAGACTGTAATTGTGTGTTGCCCTAGCCTGAGGATTATTGACATTCCGTCGTAACGGAATGTGAGGGATACGAATGATAGTTTCAGTGTTAGGGCGTGGAATCATCAAGGGTTGTCCGACTGTAGCTGGAGCTGCTTCCGAAGTGGTGGGAGTAGATTAAGAGGGCGTGTTGTATTGACGACCGTGCATTTGCAGAATAATTTCTTCTTGTCTCGTGAGGAGGATGTTGTGATCCGTCAGATTTCCAGGGTGGGTGGGCCCTGGGTTTTGATATTGTCTCATTTGTAGTGGGGAAGGATGTACCTCATGTTGAGTATTCATCACACCTTGGTGTGGAATAGGGTTTTGCAACACGGTCGGGGCTGGTTGTTGCAAATACTGTTGTGGAGCCTGCTGAGGGGAAGGTGGCGTTGGAGGTCATGGCATGTTCATTGATTCTTTCATCCATTTAAAGTCAGCAATTTGGGGGAAATGGTGAGTATAATGTCCATGCTCACCGCAAAGAGCCCAAGGGAAGTTCGTATGGAGGTTGTTTTTGTTGTTCCTCCCTTGGCATTTGTTGTTATTGTCCCCTTAGGGGTTCTGGTTACCCTGATTCTGGTTGCCCCCAACAGGTTGGTTTTCTTGGGGGTTATTTTCCCCTGGTCCCGGGTTATTATTGTTTCAATTTATCCCTTTCCTCTTGGCATTATTCAACTGATGGGCCAGATTTTCCGTATTCAACTATTCAAAAGTATGAAGTTGTTGAATGGGAGAGGGTTGAACAAAGTTAACGTTGGTGTGTGTTTGTCGATGTGGAGGAGCAACCAGCTGTGGAGGAAAAGGAAATGGAAAATACAGATTGTTTTGTGGCAACGATCTGTAGGGCGCATAGGAAGATGAAGCACTTTTACTAGTGCCTGGGTTATATGCTAAGGTAGAAGGGGAACCTAAACTTGGTTGAGCGGTCGGGCGCATCATGGGTGTCGGCAAGGGTCCACTCATGGGTGGAGGGGGAGTAACAGGTTATGGTTCTTGGTAAGGGGGAGGAGGGTAATAAGATGGCCCTCCATATGGTTGTGGATATTGGGGTGTATTGTACATAGGTGTTGGTTGGATGTATGGGTTGTGGTGTGTCGTGGTACCAATCAACCCATCCGCAACGTGATACATGTCAGGTTTGTCCTGGCCAAATGGTACGGGTCTAGGTGCATCAGGTAATACTATGTATAAGTAACCCAACTGAGCATAAATGAGGTCGAATTGTTGAGCCTTGCTGATAGCTTCCTCTTCGGATTGGGGGAAGGTGGATGCCACATCTTTGGCAAGTATAGAGACGAGTGAGTTTAGAAACCAATCGAGATGTTGTTCTTTGGTGGTTTCTGCTTTACATAAACTACGTCTTCGACGCCATTCGTGGATGTGGTCAGCAATATGCATAGTTGAGGTTTGTTTGCACTCAGAGAGCAATTCTAAAACAATGTCATGACGAACTGGTAGTTGGAAAAAGGCCAAAAAGGCTTTGGCCAAGGATTCAAAAGTCACGTGGGACCCTGATTTTTCGTCCACATACCATTTGGTTGATGGTCCAGTGAGTGTTTTTTGAAATAACCTTAAGCAGATGGAATCATCCATGATGTTGTTTGAAGAGCACCACAAGTGGAAGGTCATAACATGGTTGGCGAGATCTTCCCCCAGTTTTCCTTCAAATTTTTGAATATTTGAAGGTAGCTTGGTAGGCATATTGGGCCATGTGGGGTCATGTAGAATAGGATCATTCATGAGTTTAGTCAAATCGGGAATGTTGTGAGACACCAACTATGGCATGGAGGGATTAGGTTGAGGATTAGCTCTAGCCATGGTGTGAGCAGGCAGTGGACCTCACCCTTGGGGGGCATTTGGTGGTGTTGTACTTCTCCCTTGTGAAGAAGTTTGCCCCCCACCTCCTTGTGAAGGAGAGCTAGTGGTTGGATGGCCTTGGGAATTGGACCCAAGTAAAGTGGAACCAAGCAAAGTTGATCCCAAAATAGTGGTGCTCACAAGGGTGTGAGATGGTTGAGTCGGTGAGTCGGTGTGAAATATAGAAATGGTAGGCATATTGGGCCATGTGGGGTCATGTAGAATAGGATCATTTGTGAGTTTAGTCAAATCAGGAATGTTGTGAGATGCCAAGTATGGCATGGGGATATTTGTTGGAGGATTAGCTCCAACCATGGTGTGAGCAGGTAGTGGACCTCACCCTTGGGGGGGATTTGGTGGTGTTGTACTTCTCCCTTGTGAAGAAGTTTTCCCCTTGCCTCCTTGTGAAGGAGAGCTAGTGGGCTCTTTCTTCTTCCGTCTACCCCCAGCTGTGGTAGTGGTGCTGGCAGTTGGGGGTAAGGGTGGCGTGGACGGGGCTAGTACTGGAATTTGCATCGGGATGCCCTCAAACCTAGGAGGGAGAGATGGTTGAGGAACCATCGTAGGAGGATGTAGATACCATATAGGGATGGTGAGAACCATGTTGGAAAGGGTAAGCGTTGCGACTACCTGAAAAGCTTGTACTCCCGGTGGGGGGTAGAAGAAGGGAATTTGAGTGATGGCTTGGGGAATTGTCTCCCAAACCGGGATTTTCCGCTGGGGTAGGGGGGAATCAGGGATAAGTGGTGTAGTAGGGTTCTCAGGGAATTCTTGAGGTAATATTTCTTCAATTCGCAAGACGTCAAGGTGTGGAGAGGCCTCAGTGGGAGGAATGGTGTCTCTCGTGTCAGTTCCATTAGAAGATATGACACACACTTGTGTTGAAGGGTCTATAAGAGGTGGTGCTCCATGGTATGTCCCCAGCAAGGATGGGTCCTTGAAAATTCTAGGGTCCATGTCTATGAGTGAATAAGCATTGGAACTTGTGCGGACAAGAGGCAAGATGTTATCGATGTTGGTGGAGTGATTAGGCTCGTAATGTGTAATTTGGTCGATGGTGACAGTTTTCCCATTGTGGGGGAACATCATTGTTAGAAACACAGAAGAGGCCATTGCCTTCATAGCGTACATGTAGCTACATCCAAACAAGATATTGTAATCGAGCAGGGCATCGATAACCTTAATGTCGATGAGGATGGTTTTTCCCCTGAGTTCGACAGGGAAATTTTGAAAGAGCCCTTCAGAAGAGGATGGTCGACCATCATAGGCTCTTAATGTGATGGCAGAGGGTACAAGCTCAAGGGAGCCAAGTTTTTGCCAAACAGTTTTGGACATGATGCATGTGGATGCACCTTCATCAATGATACAATGATGAACCATGATGTTTTGAATCTTGACTGGTATATGGAAAGCTACCATAGCGGGGAGACGAGGTTCTTCGCTATCTAGATCAAATGTGATGAGTCTAGTATAAGTTGGGTCGAATGCCAACAAGGCGGACAGGTTTGGAGGACCTCCAATACAGACATGGTTGTAGGAGACTGCGCCAAGTCATCAACGAGACTGTAATTGTGTGTTGCCCTAGCCTGAGGATTATTGACATTTCGTCGTAATGAAATGCAAGGGATACGAATGGTAGGTTCAGTGTTAGGGCATGGAATCATTAAGGGTTGTTCGGATGTAGCTAGAGCTACTTCCAAAGTGGTGGGAATAGATTCAAGGGGCATGCTATATTAACGAGTGTGTGTTTGCCAAAGAATTTCTTCTTCGCTAGTGAGGAGGATGTTGCGATTCGTCGGATTTCCAGGGTGGGTGGGCCCTGGGTTTTGATATTGTCCCATTTGTGGTGGGGAAAGATGTACCTCTTGTCAGGTATTCATGACACCTTGGTGTTGAATAGGGTTTTGCCACACAGTCGAGGGTGGTTGTTGCAAATACCGTTGTGGGGCCTCCTGAGGGGCAGGTGGTGCTGGAGGTCGTGGCGCATTCATTGATTCTTTCATCTGTTTAAAGTCGGCAATTTGGGGGCAATGGTGAGTATAATGTCCATGCTCACCGCAAAGAGCGCAACGAAAGTTCATCCGGAGGTTGTTGTTGTTGTTCCTCCCTTGGCATTTGTTGTTATTGTCCTCTTGGGGGTTCTGGTTGCCCCCAGTAGGTTGGTTTTGTTGGGGATTATTTCCCCCTGGTCCCGGGTTATTATTGTTTCAGTTTTTCCCTTTCTTCTTGGCATTATTCGACTGATGGGTCGGATTTGTCATATTCAACTATTCAAAAGTATGAAGTTGTTGAATGGGAGAGGGCTGAACAAAGTTAACGTCGATGTGTGGTTGTCCATGTGGAGGAGCAATCGGTTATGGAGGAACTAGAAATGGAAAATACAAATTGTTTTGTGGAAACGATTCGTAGGGCGCATAGGAAGGAGAAGCGCTTTCACTAGTGCCCAGGTTATATGCTAAGGTAGAAGGGGAACCTGAACTTGGTTGAGCGGCCAAGGGCATCATGGGTGCCGACGAGGGTTCACTCATGGGTGGAGGGGGAGTAACAGGATACGGTTGTTGGTAATGGGGAGGAGGGTAATAAGATGGCCCTCCACATGGTTGTGGATATTGGGTTGTATCGTACATAGGTGGTTGTTGGATGTATGGGTTGTGGTGTGCCGTGGTACCAATCAACCCATCTGCAATGTGAGACATGCTAGGTTTGTCCTGGCCAAATGGTACGGGTCTAGGCGCATCGAGTAATACTGTGTATAAGTACCCCAACTGAGCATAAATGAGGTCAAATTGTTGAGCCTTGTTCATAGCTTCCTCTTCGGATTGGGTGAACGTGGATGCCACATATTTGGCAAGTATAGAGACGAGTGATTTTAGAAACCAATCGAGATGTTGTTCTTTGGTGGTTTCTGCTTTACATAAACTACGTCGTCGACACCATTCGTGGATGTGGTCGGAAATATGCATAGTTGAGGTTTGTTTGCACTCAGAGAGCAATTCTAAACCAGTGTCATGATGAACTGGTAGTTGGAAAAAGGCCAAAAAGGCTTTGGCCAGGGATTCAAAAGTCACGTGGGACCCTGATTTTTCATCCACATACCATTTGGTTGATGGTCCAGTGAGTGTTTTTTGAAATAACCTTAAGCGAATGGAGTTATCCATGATGTTGTTAGAAGATCACCATAAATGGAAGGTCATAGCATGGTTGGCGGGATCTTCCCCCAATTTTCCTTCAAATTTTGGAATATCTGAAGGTAGCTTGGTAGGCATATTGGGCCATGTGGGGTCATGTAGAATAGGATCATTCGTGAGTTTAGTCAAATCAGGAATGTTGTGAGATGCCAAGTATGGCGTGGAGGGATTTGGTGGAGGATTAGCTCCAGCCATGGTGTGAGCAGGTAGTGGACCTCACCCTTGGGGGGGATTTGGTGGTGTTGTACTTCTCCCTTGTGAAGAAGTTTGCCCCCCACCTCCTTGTGAAGGACAGCTAGTGGTTGGATGGCCTTGGGAATTGGACCCAAGTAAAGTGGAACCAAGCAAAGTTGATCCCAAAATAGTGATGCTCACAGGGGGTTGAAAGATTGGGGGTGTGAACCAATCTCGTTTGACTTGAGTGGGTGTGGATAATTTCTTCAAGAAATAGTGGGATGTTTCAGAATTCCTTTGGAGAAAACCTACTTCAACCTCCACAATTCAAGATGGAAATTATGTGAGTGAGTAACTTTGTGTGTGAGCAAGTGATAAACTGTGCCAAATTTTAATAAGTTAGGTGTGAAAAACCAACATGTGGACTTCTTGTGGTCCTTACAAATCTTTGTTACATATCTTACTAAGTGTCATTTGTACAACCTTGTGGAATTTTATAAGACCTAAAGAACTAGCATGTGGACATATGGGTCCTTACCAATCATTTAAACTCCCTAATGTTATTTATACTAAGAAAACTTGAAACATTATCCTAGATTGCAAGCATGTGGGCATGTATGGGCCCGTTACTTTGATTTTTAAAACCCCCTAGTGATGTAAACTAAGAAAGAAATTTCAAGAAACTATCATAAGTTTGCAACATGTGGGCATGTATGGGCCCTTGCAAATTTAAGATGATTTCAAAAAGAAACTAAGAGGAGCCCTAGGGGGGCTTTGTCTTCTCGTAAATATTTTTGTTAAGGGAGATGAAATGTCCCCTTAGCCACCTTTCTGATTCTCAATATCACTCTATGGCGCGAGAGAAGAGCATACTCAATGATCAAAGTGTATTTATGGTCGAAATGCAAGTGTTTTTATATGTGATAGCAATAATCTCAACTTAAATTTTACAAACCAAACAAGCCATCCATGTGGAAACCAAAGCAAAAGAGGAGAATATATGGTTCTTTTTACCCCCTAAGTGCCTATGTTTAGCTAATCTTTCTAAGTGGAGTGCATTTACAAATTTCATGAAAGCAAGAATTTGAAGGCTAGGGGCCTTCAAATCTTCACAAAAACCCTTACAATTTTGAAACTCTGGAAATATGCACGAGTTACAGTTCTGACAGAGGCGCACAATGCGCAAAGAACAAAAGCTTTTAGGGCACACAATGCGCAGAGAACAAAATACTTTTGGGCGCACTCTGCGCTGAGTGCGCGTATGTGGGTTGGAATACCCGCGCACGTTCTGATACACATCAGGGGGAAAAAAATTGAGTGATTCTCCTCCTTCGGCTCAAAATATTTCTTTTGACAGGTAAGGCTAGGCCAGTTTTGGTACCTGCAAGTAAAAATAAGTGCTCTTTAAGCCCAAATAGGGTGGAAATTGATACCTTTCCCCAGTATGGTCGCCAATCTGTTGTGTCTGTTTCATCACTTGGGTGAGAAAAACAAGGGCACTTGCATGCCTAGTTGGGCCTACTAGACAAGACAGAGCTTAGTGCATGGAATAAACAAGCCAAAAACATGAAATAAACAACTAAGGAAGTAAAACTAGAATGCGTAAGAAACTTTTAGAACCATAAAAAATCAACCAATGACTAATATTATGCCACCATTGGATAACTATACTAGTTGGAAAAACACCATAACTTTTGAGTCCCCTCTTCCTCCTTGGGAGGGCTCGTGTGTTCCCTAATGGAGAGCTCTTCTTACAATGGAAGAAAAATGGCAAATGATGAAGAAAATCAATGCTTATTCCCTCAATAGGTGAGTGGAATGACCTGTTGGAATTATGCTAGAATGCTCCTAGGAGAAAAGAGGGTTACCATGGGAGAATTGAGTCAGCATAACAATACTATGAATATCTTGGTTTCTTAGTGCACCCATGGCCTCCTTTTATAGCATTTCTTCAAGACAATATTCAACTAGTTCTTAGTGTGAACAAGGGGCCCTTTAGGGCACCCTTTGGTCCTTGACGAGCCCCCCATTTAGATTTAGCTTAGATATGAAGGTCAAATCAAGTTGGGGGTTGGTCCATAAGTGGTTTAAGGGTCGACAGGAACCATAAATGCATTGTTCACAGGAGTGTGTTGAAGGAAAATCTCCCTACGGACAAGTAGATCTCCTCAAAGAGCTAG
>SNQJ01S0175307.1:4262-29550 GCA_010110895.2 Picea sitchensis | reverse complement strand
CTCCTTGTGTCTTCCCTGGACACTGAAAGTCACTTTCCATCATCCTATCTTGTAGTGTGGTTCCTCCTAATTCCAATGAGCTATTACACTAAGAGGTTCCTCCAAGTATTATGCTCAATATGACCTCCTTAGTGCATTTAATTAACCTATAGCCCAAAATAACTCAAAATCATGAAAATCGTCGGAATGCAACGGAACCAAAGCCAAGCTGTGCGGAATGGATCATAATGATGAAATAAGATGAGAGATGTAAGTCGGGACCTAAAATATCCCTCAATATTTCCTATACTCCCTATAACCTCCATTTGGCTACTGTGGTCATCATAACTCTCTATAATACCATGATGTCCCAAAATGGGGACATTACAAAACCTCGAGAGATCTTCCAAGAAATCTAATATATACAAATGCAAAACCCTTATATACAATTATACAAATAAACATCATATTATTTAAAGAAGAGATAATATGAAGTGTGTTGATAGAGATTCGTTTTTGCAAGGTTTTGGAGTCTCCATTCAACTAACATTCTTTCTTTCTTGTAAGATAAATTGAACTTGGAATCTATTATTACTTTTGCAAGATGAAGAAATGAAAGGTATTCAAAGAAATTTAAATGATAAATTCATTATAACTCAAAAATATTTTGATAAGCAATACATTTGAAATCACATGCTTTCAACTCAAGTCAAAGAAATCACTAATGTAGTGCCCTGAGTAGTTATTTGCAGAAGAAATTTATAAAAATATCCCAAATATGACAAGTTTAATAATATCATAAAAAAGATATTTGAAATATCCTCTACAAAGTCTCAATGACAACTAATAAATTGAATGAAATGGCCTCTACAAGGAGGGGTCTTTCTCCTCTAGACCTGAAATATTATAAGATGACTGAAGATTTCAAAGAAAGAATCGCTCATACCCAAATCTTCTTTATCTTAGTACATTCATGGAAGATTTGATGGAAAGAAATAAGAAAGAAGAAAAATATGAGAGATAAGTTTTAGCATACCAGTCCATCAAATATTAGAGAGATAGAACTTTACTTCTTCCATACTCTTCACCACTGTAGAAACTTCCAACTTCCAACCTCTCTGATAGTGCCTTCTCTTCTCCTTTTAAAAACGTTTTTTTTGTGTTTTTGAAGTAGTTAGGGTTTCTCTTTCTAGAAATTTCCATGATTCGTGTTTTTAGTAAGCCAATTTTAAGTAATTCTTGATTGAAGTCTCATCAATGACTTATGTTATTGGAATTTTTGTCTCCAAGTAGGGCCCACTTATTCCATTAATAAATTTTATATAATAAAATCTATTTTCAAATTTTCAATTTGACTGCCTTTAATAAAAACAGATTGTGTTTTAATTTTCTGAGTAATATATTTTCTCTTTCAGCCGTGGGAAACATTCCAGATGCAATCTTCGGCATCTCATTTTTCCAACAAGTCTTTCTAAGTGCGATTTGTAATTCTGGATCTCAAGATACAACCTCGAGAAGTTGAGGTTCCAAGCAAATCTATCATCAAACCATGAAAATCAAGCTTATTGTTCTTTCAATTTTTGAGAGCATCATGGCCAATTTCAGTTCTTGAAACCTATTTCATCACTTCCTCATTGAATTACCTTTCCAACGAGGAAATGTTTTCCAAAATTTGACTCTCGAATATTAAGTTATGGCTTCCATAAATTCATCGCTCAGCAGTCGTTCATTTAACTCACGGGTTAATCTTAGCCCTTGATCTAAATTATGTCCCCCTTCATAATAATTTCAACTTTTGTTCATAAAATGTTTACCCCACACGCATGGTAGTTTTGGGTATTTTATGGTATATATTAAAAAGTATGTCATACACTTAATGTGAGTTAGGGAGAGATTATGGAAACTTGAGCATGACCCCTTAGATAATTCATGAAATAATTAAAATTTTGGTATCCCAATCATCATCCAGTTGTAGCCCAATAAGAACCTAGTAAGAAACCAGTCATTGCCCAGTCATAGTCCACGTGTCACAATTTTATAGGGTGCCACCTGTTATAGTGTAATTGGTTTCCATGTGTCATCATATAAGTGGAGTTTTCCATGTGTCAGCATATAAGTGGAGGCATAATACTTAGGAAAGAATGGTTAAGTAAGGGAGATGGAATGAGAGAGGGGAAGGAAGGAGGTGAGGGAGAAGAGGGAGTGTGGATCAAAGTGAGAGCATGTGGGGTGAGGGCAGGTATGCAAGTCCGCGTGGAGGAGTGAGGGGGATGAAGAAATTTTGAAGTATGGGAGAGGGAGTGAGGGAAGAGAGGATAGGGGATGTGGAGTGAGGGAGGTGATGAGAGTAGGTCCACGGGTCTGCATGGAGAGGAGAGGGGGATGAAAAAAATGATTAAGTGTGGGTGAGTGGGGAGAGGGATGAGTGGAGAGGGGGTAAGGGAATGCGTAGCAGGGGTAAGCTGTGTGAAGGTAAGGGGTGAAAGAAAGGAGTGTATGTTTTCACCACAAGAAGTAAACGAGGCTAAGGAAAATGGGGGTGAGTAATAGAAACAAGAAATATGGGGATTGGAAACAAGAAATTTGGAAGAAAGACTAAGTATGGAAGAGTGGAACCAAGAAAATGAATGGAAAAAAGAACTAAGAAAATGAGACTTAGTCTGAAGAAATATGATGTCCCCAATTAGGAATCAATCACTCCTTATCACTCCCATAGTTTAATTACCATCCCATGATATAAAATTCATCTTATAACATTTATTAAATTATGGAAATGAAATTGTTGAATTTGAAACACAAGAGACATCTTCTTTGACTGGAAATTAAATGTAGAAATAACTCAGCATTAAATGAACAAAGTACACAGGAAATTTTGGTCCAAAATTGACCCAGGAAAAACCCCAGGGTGGGGGAAACCTGTTCTTCTGAGAGGGAAGCTTATTTTATTAAATTTCAAGCATCTGGAAATTACATTTGTAGCAGAAAATTAAATACACAGCAGAGACAACTTATCTCTCTTTTCCCAAGACAAACTTCCTTGGAAAACATGCCAACAACCTCCTCAAATTCTGAGCCAAACAAACTCAGAAATTTTGTACGTTGTATAGACAGCACTGTACGAACCCCAATTTATGTGCAGACTCTATGGATCAGTACGGTTGTACGGATTCAATTAATGTTGTACGGTTGCCTCAATTTCCATGCAGAATTTTCCTTGATTCTTTTGCAGAAAAACGTATTGTACGGAATGGTTATGGCTATCATTAAATGTTGGTATTTTCCTTGATTTCCATGCCCACATTTGCATGGAAATTCATGCCACTCTTTTCTAGAAATGATCTTCTTCCTGCTCTTCTTCAATCTGCTCTCTCTTTAGCGAATGTTTTTGTGTGTGTGTGTTCTCTCAATGGACTCATGAGAGACATTTAATGGTCTCTTTCCCCTATTGACCTTACATATTCCCAAAGTGACTTTTGGGTGTCCACGTGATCCAATGGCTTATAATGAATTAGATCAATGGTGGGAAATAAAGTGCACATGAAAATCACTTTTTAATATTTTATTCACCCAACTTAAATAAAAGACCCACTTAGTTTTTATTTCCTAAGTCACTTTCACTTTATGAAATAAAAGGGGTTCACATTTAAAGTGGTCACATTTCCCTAGGAAAAGAGACCAAGCCTAAGGAACACCACTTGCCTCAGTATAAAAATTAACACTCCCTCTTACCGAGGAAGGTGTTACTTACCACCCCCATCTTGTCCCTGAAATAAAAATGATTTCCTCTCGGAAGAGACTTTGTGAGGATATCAGCCACATGCTCATATGTAGACACATATTCAATCTTCACAGCCCCTCTCTGAACATGATCACAAATGAAGTGATATCGGACCTCAATGTGTTTGGACCAATCATAAAATATTGGATTCTCTGTGAGTTTCAAACAACTTTGATTGTCACAATAAATCATCGTAGGCCTCAACTCATGTCTGAACAAACCTATCAACAATTTGTGAAGCCAAATAGCCTCACAAGAGGCTTTGCCCGCAACCATATACTCTTCTTTAGCTAAGCTCAAAGCAACAGACTTATGTTTTCAACTAATCCATGACACAATAGTCAAACCCAATCCAAAACAAAAACCTGATGTGCTTTTCCTGTCTGAAACTGAACCTGCCCATTCTGAATCTGTGAATCCTACGAGTCTCACTCCATCACCACGAACATAATACAGAACAAAGTCAATAGTGCCCATAAAATACTGAAGCACATCTTTTGCAGCTATCCAGTGTACTCTCTTGGGCTCCACCATAAACGGACTGAGAGTATTAACTACAAAACAAATATCTGGTCATGTATTGACCAAATACATCAAGGAACCAATGAGATGACGATATAATGTAGGATCCACCAACCTAGAATTAGAGGAATAAATCTCCTTCCCATTGGTGGCCATGGGAGTGGACATGGGCTTGGAATTGCCCATGTGAAATCTGCTGAGAATATCAACGATATATTTCCCTGTCCTAGGAAGATATGCCCATCTTCCTGCCACACCTCCAACCCCAGAAATTAATGCATCAACCTTATATCCTTCATGTCAAACTCTAAGGAAATATCCCCCTTGCAGTCCTCAATTATTTTCTATGCATCTGTAATGAACAAATCATCAACATAGAGAATAAGCATAAGCATCTCACCATCAACAACATTGTAATACAAGTTGGGGTCTGCATCACACTTCATGAAACCCATATGCTGTAAGTATGCATCAATGCGAGAATACCAAGCTCTGGGAGATTGTTTCAGAGCATACAACGCCTTTTTTAGACGACAAACATGGGACTCTCCACTATAAGCCTCAAAACCAAGTGGTTTCTCAACATAAATATCCTCCTGAATAATGCCATAGAGAAAGGAATTTTTGACATCCATCTGGTGAATCTTCCACCCCATCTCTGTTGCAATCGAAATAACAAACCGAATCAAAGTATATCAATCTATGGGAGCAAAGGTCTCACTGTAATCAACTTCCCCTCTCTATGAAAACCATCTCGCCACAAATCAAGCCTTATACTTTTCAATGCTTCCATCTGCAACATACTTTATCTTATAAATCCATTTGGAGGATATCATTGATTTCCCATCAAGCCTAGGTACAACCTCCCACACATCATTGTGTATGATGGATGCATACTCCTCCACCATGGATTCCCTCCAAACCCGTTGTGTGGCTTCCTCCTTATAGCTAGAAGGATCGGACTCTGTAACACATGTCACCATTGCTACATAATTGCAGAATCTCTCCGATGGCCTGCTCTCCTTGGTGGAATTTCTCGGATTCCCTATTTTCTCAGCTTATTTCAAGGTGTCATGAAGCCACTTGGGCTTCCTCTTCCCTGAAATAGCCTCCTCAGCCTCACCCGAAGAAGATACCCCTGAAATCTTACCAACTGAGCCTGGTGACCTAGTACTCTGAACATCTATACCTATGCATGTAGAACCTGAAGTTCCGTGTGAACTATCAACCAGAGGACTGAACTGTGAAGGGCTCGATGAGCTGACCTGTGAACTTCCCTGTGAGCCAATTTGTACTATGACCATTATGAACCTGTAATCCCTGACACCCTAGTGCCTCTCATGCTATTCTTTGAGTCCCAACTCCCTGTACTTAACTTCCCTGCTACTAAGAAGTCGAAAGTTGTCTCTCCTCTAACTCTCGTAACCTCCTGCAAGCCCTCTCCTCCTTGAAATTGACATCCCTTCGAACAACAACCCTCTTAAGTGCAGGGATGTTAATCCAATAGGCTTTATAATTCTCACTGTAACCCATAAGTAAACCCTTTTCAGTTTTGGGTTCCATCTTTGCCCTCTTCTCTTTTGGAACATGAGAGAATGTGATACATCCAAAAATCCTCAAATTCTCAACCAGAGGCTTCTACCTAGTGAAAGCCTCCTCGGGAGTCATATCCCCAACTACCCTGTGAGGACTCTGATTCTGCAGATAAATTGCAGTGTTGCAAGCTTCATCCCACAAGAACAAAGGTAATCCTTGGTCATGAATCATCGATATAGTAGCTCCAATTATTGACCTATCCTTCCTCTCTGCAAACCCATTCTACTCAGGGTTGTAAGGAAATTTCATCTCCTTTTTGATGCCCTCCGTAGTACAGAAATCAATAAAATCATTTGAGGCATACTCACCTCCATTGTCAGATCTCAATACTTTAATTTTCTTTCATGTCTGGTTCTCAACAAGAGATTTAAACTCTTGGAAACGTGCAAATACCTCACCCTTATGCTTCGGGAAATAAATCCAGGCCTTCCTGGAGTGGTCATCAATGAACAATACATAGTACTCATGACCTCCCAATGATGGAGAATACATCCTGCCACTAACATTTGAATGTATCAAGTCAAGGATACATGTAGTCCTTCTATCTCAACCTAGAAATGGAGCCTTGGTGTACTTTCCCAAATCACACCCCTCCAAACATCATCATGGTCAATGTTAAACTCTGGGATACCTGTGGTGATCTCCCTAGCAATCCTCAAAGCTCCATGATGCAAATTCCCCATCCTCCTGTGACATAGCTAACATAAATCCCTGTTGGTGGTCATTCACACAAATGCCCATGATGTCTCATCATCCTGTACATCCTCCCGTATTGAACTCCAATGACTTTTTCCTATGAAATGTTACCTCCCTTTGGATAAAGGAGTACATGCCCATCTCTAAAAGTCACCGCATATCCTATGTCCTCAATACAAGAAAATGAAACAAGATTTTTCTTAAGGCCTAGAACATACAATACTTCTAGCAACTTTAGAGGATGTAAAGACTCCCTCTGAAAATCCACTGTTCCAATCCCCGCAACACTCACAGCTCAGTTGTCTCCTGAAATTATGTCCAGTTCATGAGTCTATTTTCTAAGCTCTATAAACTACTCACAAACACCTGACATGTGGCGAGAAGCACCACTATCAATATACCACAATGTGGGAGATACTAAGCTACCTGACTTCTCTGCCATACAGGAAAATTCCTGATCAAATCTCGAAGAGAAATCATCCACCTCAGTTTAAGCTTCCATGTTCTGTGTCTTCTTCTTCCTCCTCTTAGGACATGTCACTGCATAGTGTCCCATCTTCTGGACGCACCAACATTTTACTTTGCTAAGGTATTTCTCCCCCTTTTTCTTTGGTTTTCCCTGTTTCTTACTTGTACATGTGGGTCCTTGAGTCTTGGGCTTCCCCTTCCTCCATTTGGCTGAAAGAGCCACATTCACCTCCACCTCCTTAATACAAGATGATTTTCCCTACATATAGCCTCTCTGGGTCTCCTCCTAAATGAAATCATCCCAAAGCCTTTCCTAGGAATGCAAGTTCTCACGCCCTACAATCGCCTGAACAAACATAGCCCATGGTTTTGACACACCATTCAAGGTTGTCCAAACAAGCTCGACTTCTCCCACTGCCTCCCCTACTACTAACAACTCATCCCTTACTTGTGTGATTTGAGTAAAGTATGAAGTAACTCCTTCACTCTTGGTCATTTGGATACTTTTCATCTTTTCCCTCAACACCATCTTCTTGTTCTCATTTGTGCTTTGATACATGCGAATCAAATCCTCCCACATCTGATATGCATGCCCTCTACTGCTGACATGTGGAACTGCATGGTCTTTTATGGAATCAAGAATGATCCTTTCCTCCTTAACATCCTTTTTATTGAAGGTTGCTATTGATGTTGCATCTGTGGGTACTAGAACAGGATTTATGGCAGTACTTTCAACAATGTCCCAAAGTTCATTTTCTTCTAAAAGTAAAATGATTCTTGCCTTCCATGGACAGAAATTTACTTCCCCTTCTAGCCTATCCTCCCACCTCAAACTTGTAGCCATAATGTTGAAGAAAACAAGCCCAAACCTCCACTCAACAAATCTGCCCACAAAATTTTACTGCTGATATAAAATTCATGAGTGTTAATAACTCACTTCCCAGCTATTTTAAGGTTGTTCTAGTCACCAAAGCTCTGATACCATGAAGAAATTTGATGTCCCCAATCAATTTTCAATCACTCCTTATCACTCCCATAGTTTAATGCCCATCCCATGATATAAAATTCATCTTATAACATTTATTAAATTCTGGATTAAGTAAGATGAAACATTAAAGGAAAACTCATCTTTGGAAGCCTAGCCGAATAGAGCATAAGATATGTACATCCAAATCCCAAAATTAAAACTAAAGGTGTTGAAAGAAAATATCTCAAAAGAAAAAATCAGTCAAGCTCACTATGCTAAGAAAAGTCTATACAAAAAATCATGTTGGCTGAAAGTAACAAAAAAACAATCAATGGTTAAGAAACCATTTGAATAACTTCAAACCCAGAACTAAGCATCCAAAGAAATTACAAGGAATTGGAGTGTCTTGAATTTCAAGTTGGCAAAAATTAACACTCAATATTTCAATTCACTGTGAATGGGACAACAAGATCGGAACTCTAAAGAAATTCAATCAAGAAAAATCTTCACATTAGAATCATGTAGGTGTAAACATGGAACAAATTTGAGTGTTCATTTTCATCCCAAGTGGAACTGAATAGTATCTTTTATTTAAAAGACCCACTTGTAATATGACATAATGCTTGTAAAAAAAATTGACATGGCGACCATGAATAGAAATAGTGATCTGAAAATTATCCCAACACATTGAATGTTTTGAGAATGAAAATAAAACAATTTTTCCCTTATAAAAATTAAATTTGTATTCAAAAATCCATTCAAGGAAAAATGATACCAGAAAGCAAAGCTAATACTATGCAAAGAAAATACACTAGCCTATTCTACCCTACTCCTATCCTACGCTAGAATGGATGAAAAATAATGAGCTAAGAAAAGTCATAATGCCAATGTATCCATCCATGTAATTCCAAGCCTCCAAATGCATGTTCATCACAAAAGATTAGTAGAAGAACTTGGAATAAAATTAGAGTAAAAGTAGGAAAAATTAAAACATGAAAAACTCTATCCACCATATTAAATATGTTATAGTAATAATTCATGGGAACATTAGTTGAATAAGATTCCTCCAACCATGTTTCAATTCTATCATAAAATCTACCATGACTAGCATAGAATTAATGGAGGGAGTTCACGGGAAAGTATCATACCAAATGAGAACCACGTATAAAATATGTATGAAGTGTACTTGTTGAGAGAATCGTTGTGCTGATATACTTGTTAATTCCTGAAGACAAGTCAAAAGAATGAGGGCCTGGCATAACCATCGGTGTAAACCGAAGTGCCTCATTGTCTTGGCAAGAATTCCTAGGTTCATACTCCAAGCAACCATCAAATTGAAATAAATTAGTGGGATCAAATGATATACATGAACTAGTACCCACCATGGTAAAATGCATATCTTTAAGCCAATGGTGGAAGGAACTAACGTCAACAATCTCAACTAAAGGTCTACTTGGACAAGAAGACTCTCTATTAATCAAAATTGAATATGAATTAGAAGAAGACATGGTATGATATACATCTGTTACACCATTTCCTTTATCCCATGAAAAAGGTTGATAAGGCATAAAATTAATAATTTCACCGGAAGAGGTATTATCCTATCTATCTTCCTTATGCACATTCCCACCATCAAGTACTTCAAAAGAAGTCGGCCCTATTGATTTTATTTGAATAGGATAATGGGTGGATTCCTACAAGATCAAACCATTGAAGATATCAAGATAAAAAAAAATAGTAAGTAGAATAATTAAGAGAATGAAAAGCTTCTCTTGAACAAGAACGATTTCCAAAAGGTGATTCTTTGAATGGTAGTTCCTTTTCCTTAAGCACATTGGGAACTAATTGTGAATTGGTTAGCTCACTATAAATGGTTTCACAATCAAAACCTTCTTCAATGACATTATTTTCCTCTTCCAAGAAAAAAGTGGATTGTTGAGCTAAAAGTGTTATGCCTTGTATGTTTATTTCTTCTCCTTGAATGAAATGATTAGCATGGTTTCTTTTATACTACACAATATGAGAATCTGAAAGATATTTCAAAACATAATCATAGTTAGAAGAGATGATAAAATCACAATAATTTTCAGAACAAGATGGTTCAATAAATGATCTAGAAACAGTAGGAAAACCTTCTTGATATAACTATGTTAAACTAGGAGAATTTATAACAACAAAACTATCCAAATCAACATAAATTATTTCCACTTTATCCATGGGTGAGGAAAATTTCATGTTATGAGCTCCCATATTTTCTTCATTAATAGATTTATCAACATTCATGTCTTTCTCCATATATTCCTCCTTCATTTCTTGTGATGGAAAATATGAGGTAGGATAATGAGAACCTGAAAAAACCATCGGTGTGACCCAAAGTGTCCCATTATCAATAGGAAAACCCTCCTCTTGGTCAGCTGCAAAAAAAATTGAACTCGTATTTTCTACACAAGAGGTTTCTTTTTAGTCATAAGGAAGGAAGGGGGAAATAGAGTGGTGGGAGGATACATATGTTTCTTCTGAAAAATAAATCTCTCTTTGATCTATATCCCCCGTAATAAAGAAATATATATATATATATATATATGGAGTCCAACTAAATCATTAATATTTTCAACATTTTCAAGTAAATCCAAATCAACATGTAAATGAACATTAAGACATGATTTAGATTCTTCATCCACTAGATGACATGTATCATTAGTAAGAGAAACTAAATGAAGAATCAAATCGTTGACAGGGAGCCTATCAGCCAAAGGAAATCTATAGCAAACATGCATAAATCTAATAAGAAAATATTCAAGAGATTCATAATTTTTCTTCCTAATCTCTGATGTATATGCACACAAATCATCATAATCATAATTCTCAAAAGCATGCCAAAATTCATGTATAAACTGCTCCCATATGTGAATAGAGGTAGTCGGTAAAGTCTCACACCAACTCTTGACTCGACCTACAAAAGTGAGGGTGAACAACCTACAAATGATATTTTCATGAGAAATATTTTGAGAACAAAATTTCCAGAATGAAAAGCATGTTCAGATGCATAGGTTTCAACCTTGCCATCAAATTTAAATTGAGACAAGAGATAAACAATATTTCCAGGAGTTTTAAGAGGTACAATACCAGAAAACATCACCATAAAGGGATATAGGAYGGATTCATTAATAAATGAAAACAATTAACATGAACAAATCCACGGGATCAGCTTTTCATATGGCCCTCCTTCTAGCGTCATTTTTGTTRRTGGGTCCAAATTGTCTATCAAGCCGGTAAAGRARAACACCCAATGGCAAGTCCCAATCAATCCATCTCTCATTTGGAGTAGTGTTTCTTACCAGTATGTGGGCTTTGTTGCCACTAAGAATTAAAAGAATAAAAAATGGGAAAAATTGTGAAATAAGAAAAATAGCATAGAAATATACAACCTAGGACATGGGGGAAGAATGGGAAACAAAAATGAAATTAAAATGAAAAACAAATAAAAGATAAGAAATAAACTTATATCTATCTATATATATATATATATATATAAGTCAACTTGTATCTAATTTTACAGGGATATGGAAAAGGAATAAGAATGTACATATAAAAACTATACATTAGGGGTTTAGGAAAAACACACCATGTAAAAATAGTTTACCTATGTAAACTAATTTTACTTCTGAAAAACTAAATTTACCCATGTAAAACTATTTCTAAAGTAAAAATAATTACCAAGAGTAATTTTGGGGAAAAACATGGGAAATAAAAACCATGGGAAATTTGTAAAACCCATATGCAATCAAAACTATGGTTTTGCAAAACCATGGGTAAATTACAATTGAAAATAAATACATACATGAAAATAAATAAATAAAAATAAGAAAAAATAAAACTATATAAATTATATACAAAAACTAGGAAAATGAGGCCAAGTTACGCACGAGTCATGGTTTCATGTCATTCATGGTTTCCTACCAATTAAAGTTCTGCACCTAGGGACCAAAAATAGGAGCAAGGTGTACATTGTAGATTTTAAGTAACTAGGTACCGAGTTGGGTAGGTATGTCATATGGATATCACAAATACTCAAATTTGGATACGACAAATGGAAAGCGACTAGTGGATAAAAACACGATGCATCATGCAACACATTAACGCCAAAAAGAGAGACTGAGACGAACAAAGTTCGCTCACACAAGAATTATCCAAACTACTTGGAATATAACATAATAATCCATGTAGGACTAATGTATAAAATATGAATAGATAAGATGAGATACAATTGAGAATGAGGGCTCGTTTATATACCCACGCAGGGGTTCCCTTAACCAATAGTCATGTCCTTTGAGACATGTCCTTTCATTATTAATAATTATCATTTATTAATTATCATTTAATTATTATGTTATTAATATCTATTTCATATGTATATTTATGTTCATAACAGAGACTCATATGATAAAACAAGATCAACACTAGCTAAGCACATGATACATGTCAATCCAGTCAACCTAAAAATCTCAGAGGGTGGGCCTGATAAGATTGCAAGGAGAGAAAATATGATCAGATCAGGGAATAGGCTCCCATGTTCAGCCACAATGCATGAAACGGGTTATGACAAGTGGTGAGAAATCATTGGGTGACGATACTACAAGGTTCCACATCTAAGAAGCTCGATAGGTATTTAGGCCTAGGTTTACAGAGAGAGGGGAGACTGAAAAAAGAACCCGATAAATATAAATCCGAATAATCTCACGCCTTCCATACCTCGGGAATACCACAAGGGACTTCACTCTACAACCCCGATGAGACAAACCCGATGATGGGAGATCGATAGGCTTTTAGCCTTCGGGATTCAGACCAATCTTAAGGCAATGCACACTCAACACTCCTAACAGGAATTCTCGATAGAGTAAATCCAATGATCTCGTAGGATAGGGTTGCGGGAAAGGTGGATCTGATAGACTTGTGAGCTTCAGACCTTGAGACAATTGTAAGAAAAGGTAAATCTAATTCCCGATGAGGGAGATTCTAGTAAGGGTCAAGGTTCCTGATAAGGACCAAGGTTTCAGCCTCATTAATGAAATGGTGATAGAAACAAATTCGGTTGAGGTTTGGGCAAGACAAGGCTAAATTCATAATGTTGATTGTTGGCTTCAAATGATAGACAAGATCCACATAGAGATAATTTTAGACAAGAGGAAGAAGATCAAGGGATTCCACACATGCATTTCAAGGCTATAATGGTCATGTAAATGAAGTGACCCTGCAAATATGCTCTTGCGACCACAGAAAAGATGAGATGAGTTATGTGAGTAAGAAGATACTTGCCATTATATCATAAACATTACATTATTTTCCTTCAACAAACTTATGAGTGAGTGTTGGGTTTGTTCAAAGATAACCATCCATGATCTCGAATGTTGTAAATAAGTGTCATGAAAGATTCATGTAATGAATCTCAAATTCAAAGAAAGGATTAATGATTCAAGCTAAGAGTTCGAAAATAAAGAGTATGATCAACATATAAGAGAATAAAGATTAAGACATTAGGCACAACATGCAAGCAAGAGGATATAGAATGCATATGTGTTCTTTATTGAAGTTATCCATTCGAAAAATCCTCAAAAAAAAAACCTCCTCAAATACAATCATCAATCAAGATCAAACCCCCAAATCCATCAAGGTAGATAAAGAATAAACATTAGGCTCAAGCAATAGAGGATTAGGCATTAGATTTCAAATTTTAGTAGGGGGAGGCTTTCCTTTCGCTTGTAAAAGAAAAAGTAAAGGGGGGTTGTTGCAGTCACAACAAATCTATTGTGGCGAGTTGTTCTAGTGGAATATGCATGGAAGTTTACATATAAGTTACACTGGAGACATATGCCTATACATGTTATGTTCCTCTCATTTTAAGAAAAGGAGTAGATGATCAAGGTGTTCAATATTGACAAGTATTTCAATTTTATTACTCTTTGAATGCTTTATAAATTAATAATGAATTATTTATAAATTAATCATGAAGAAGTCGGTAGATATTTTCATTATTTAACCTAGGTAATGATGCAATCCCTGCTTTTAACTATTTGTATTTGTGGGTTTTAGGAAGAAATAAGTAGCATGTAGATTTTAACTCACTTTTCCTTTGTTGGCACCCAAAGTTTTGGGTTCAGTTTTGCACACAAGCGCAAACGAAGTTGTGTGTGATCATTCCATAGTTTTGTGTGCACCTAAGGTGTTGGCACAGGGGCAGACCCAGGGTTCAACGCTACAACAGTGCACCAACAAARCCCTAACTATCGGCCCTTTCAGCAACACATGCGAAGCAGATGAAGTCTCACCCGAGGTAGAGGCAAGGGTGGTTGTAGGATTCAKGTGTATGCAACCTTASCTGGGACAYAGATCTGTGATTGTAATACTTAACAGAGCACTTAGTAGTTATATATATCAATATTTAGTTCTTAGTTACAGTGCAGTTAAACCCTAATCACAGTACAGCGCAGTGGTCAACCAGATCTGGCATCTAGAAGCACTTAGCATCAYGGAACAGATCAGATCTAGCAGATTCAAGCACTAAGAACATTCATATAAGTCAGATCTAGCATCCATATACATCATTAKCACAAACAATAAACAGATCTATCTATATATATCAAAGCACTTAGCAAGTAGAAACACATTAACACATTGCACAAAGCAGAGCAACACAGCATATATGTGGTTCACCCCCACCCTGGGGCTACGTCCACCAACTCTTCTTCTTTATCGGCTTCTTCAATAGGTTACATGCRTAGAGACTCAAAACCCTACTCTGCATAGGAAAGGAGATCTGCGYAGCTTGCTAGATCCTCCTTCCCCRAGTAGACCTAAGCACACAGCCTTCCTTAGCCTCTTACAATTACTTGCACTTAGCTCTGCAAGTCTCACACAGTATGCACAAAGCACTTGCAATATTTYAATCACATAGATMTAGCACTTAGACATTCATAATTTCCTTCTTGTTACATTTCCTAGACATCTATTTATACTTTACAAAATAGGCCTAAGCATGGGTAAACCCATGGGTTGACATCCCATACCCGTTACATAATCCCAAATCACAAAAAGGACCCAAAAARGGGTTGAGATCCCGTGATATCTGCTTYRTCTTTTTCTCCTCCTTCGACAGGCTGTCGAAGTCCCAAAATAGGTCAAACTTGACCAAGGATMTCCCAAAAC
Source organism: Picea sitchensis (assembly GCA_010110895.2). Classification (NCBI taxonomy): domain Eukaryota; kingdom Viridiplantae; phylum Streptophyta; class Pinopsida; order Pinales; family Pinaceae; genus Picea; species Picea sitchensis. The sequence continues at coordinate 14,341 of SNQJ01S0175307.1, read as the reverse complement.
TTGGTCAAGGGCCAACAGGCCCCCAACACTCACCTGTGACTCGTCCCRAGTCACTCTGATCTGGGTAGTTCTGCTTCTAAATCCTCGAGCTTGGCTCGAGMTGCTTCAACTTGTTGTTGTGATATGGCCTCCTGTTCATCAAACTCTTGGATGAATACCTCGTTCATGGGTCCCTCTAGGCATTGTTCAGCTGCAGTGACAACCTGCTTGAGTTCTGCTCCTCAGCCTTTGACCTCTGTGAAAAATTGGTAGGCCTTATATTGTAAAGGTTKGAKCCTCTAAGTTACTTCCATAGCTATGCTCTGGATAGTGTGGATTTGTTGTTGGGTGGTGTGTTTCTCTTGGGAGTGCTTCATTCTTCCCATAGCTGACAGGGGCTTTAGCTGCGCTTGTATCRTTTCGGCTTGATACTTCGCCTCTTGGAGTTGAAACTCCAGTGCCTTCAGTTATGGATTCTTAGTGAGTTKCTCGTAGGTATGGGMACTGTGATCAGTAAGTTTCTTACATTCCATAGCAAGGGATTTTATTTTCTCAAMTGAGATTCAAGCAATTGCTTCTCTTTGATCCCTTACATCCTGTGGAGTCTCGGGAACTGCACGGAGCTCTAAGTCTGCTATGCATTGTTATAGTTGCTAGATAAATTATGTGAGTTKCACTACTTGCTRCGTGACTCGATCCTCTGCCTTTATTTCTACTACTATCACAGAGTGAAGTGCTCTACTGACCTCTTCTTTCACTTCGAGTTGCTTCGCRAGAAACTTTTMTTTTCCTTGTTGTATCTGTGATTTTTATTCATCGAACTTTGCTTGGAGAGCAATATTTTCYTGTTCTRCAACTCGATGTTGCTCTACACGTACTCCTTGTACTTGTGCCAAAGCCTGGGTGGCTTGTTCCATTTCCTCTTKTTCTCGTCGAAGGCGAGCTTCGACTGTCTCAGCTAGTCGATGGAGTTGGGMTGGCTCATCTCCCAACTCTGGTTCTCCAAATGGTAGGGRCGCAGTGGAGACTGYGTGGCTGGACTGAAGAGCATGTTGTACCCCTCGGAGCTCGACTTCAATCCTATCATACATTTATTCCTACTTCGCTTCTTGTTTCTCTGCTATCTCTAGTGAAGCATCATTCATGGGTGTTATGATGAAGTCARAGTCATTGGAGGTGAGGATAGTCTGCATCTTGGTCATGGTGGCTTTCGATTTCTTCTGAGAAGAAGGTTTCGGGAGGGGAACCTTCCTCTTCTTCAAGGGATCAACCTCGTCTATGGGCGGTGTTACTTYGCTTGGTCTYTGTTCAGCTTCTACTTTGTCACCACCACCTCGATCAGGTGGCATGGAYGCGGTCTTCACTGAGGTGTTRMTTAAGTTTTGGACCTCCTCAGTCTTCTTCTACCTACTGGTTCCAGGTGTAGTATGTTCTGGGATGTCAATATCAAATATCTTTGCGGGTTTGGCAGGGATAAGGAGGTCAACGGACCATTCCTTGGTGATGTCCTCAAGGTATTCTTTTGTAATCTTATAATATGATTGGATCTACTCTTGATGTTCATCTACTCGCACTGTAATGTAGATGAAGTGTCGATCTGTGTTGAACTTCATTAGTGGTCAGAACCTATGTAAGGTGTTCGGGGTCATGCGAGGCTCGTCTTTCTTTGGATCGCTTTAGCTAGAGGTAGTATGTATGAAACACGGCATTCGACTACCACTGTTTGTTCATATTAGTTGAATACCACGGGGTAGCGAAATTCACGACAAGCGGTTCAAATGGATTTATGTCGGGGAAGGCCACTCCTTCCAGCATCTCCTAGGAAACAAATTCAATAAGGACCAGAAGCCATCTAAAATGAAATTCATAACCCTGATCCTGTGCTTCTCGGTAATCTAGTTCCAACTGGTTAACTAGGTACTTCACCCAGTTCATCTGTAGGCCTTCCGCGCACTTCTCTGCGAGGTCAATGACAAATCTAGTGACCTGCGTAGGTCGTTTCTTCCTTACTAAATTTCCAGCGATCATTTGACATGCTAGGCACACTGCGCCACTCTGGATGGAAGCTACCTTGTAGCCTCTTGTTCCCATCTCAACGTCGCCATATGTATCCTTGATCTTCTATGTGAGTGTGTGATCTGGGGATTTTCCTATATAAAAGTCCTGCAGGTCGGGTCCTTTCATACTCATTCCTATGATCATGTGGATCAACGTTGGGTCAACTGTAATGCAGTGGTCTAGCCATAAGTAGCCACCATGGTAACATGAAAGTAGCAGCTTGACACATGCATTGACTTCCTAGTGTCGTCTGAAGTGTGGGATCTTCATAACATTCAGCAGGGTGGACTGTGTGAGGTTCATTTTCCATGACTAAGGGATGATCTTCAAGTTCTTCCCTTTAGTTATGGTTAGGTACTTGTATGGGGCGAGCATACCATAGATCTTGCGATCTCTGAGGTTTCAGTCGTTGAACTTCAACGCTATGATCTTATCTTTCTCTGTCTGAACTGCGCGTATCCCCTTCGGGAGGTACGCAGTGACCATGATGTACTTGAATTCTCTTGGCACGATATCATGATTCACCGCGGAAGCCAGAGGTAGGATGTAATTGGGAAATATGGTTGGAATCATTTTTTCATTTGCGAGGTCGTCTTTATGCTTGGTTCTCTTTTCTGTTGATGGTCAGGATGGCCCCGATCCGCGAGCAGTCGATGGAGAGGCTTGTAGTCCTCTCGTCGATGACGCTTATACACCTCTAGACATCGACATGACTCTTTTAGTCATGAGGTCAATCAGAACTTCTTCAACAACTCTCTCTGCAACGTTGAACTCATCCGACATACACACTCGGGGTTGGAAATCTTCGTGTTCGAGGAGTAACTTAGACACTGTAATAGGATAGAGGGCAATAGCGCAATGATCATTGTGTAAAATCAACAAGTCTGTGAGCTCAGATTCAGGGTTAGCAAAAGTGTTCTCAGTGCATGGCGCAATGGGATAAATAGATAACTTAGCAACGGATTTCTTGCAATGGTCGAGAAGCCTTCATTAAATCTGTTATGTTCGTTATGGCATGGTCCAATGGTCTGGTGGTGAACCATAAATGCCTTTTGACCCATTCGGGGAGTCGACCGAATGGTTATATTGGTCCCAACGGATATATTGCTTTGCCATGGTGAAGTGCCATGTGACGTTGTTCTGTTATCCCGGTGAAGCTCCAATTTTGCAAATTTTCCTTCTGCGAAGTTCCCTCTGGAACCTTTTGTAACTTATCGATCTTAGCTCTCTTCTTACTTAGATTTTTAGCTTTCTTTCTAGTGAGCTTCATCTCAGTATGCCTTTTTCCATTTTGATTCTTATCTTCTTTTGGCATAGTTACTTTGTGTTGTTGATATTCTTTCCTAAGATTTGAGGGTGATATTTCTTCTTTATCTGGAACAGGTACTTCAATATTTTGTGGGTCATCTAGTGTTCTTGCAACTTCGATATCTGGGTCTTTGGTGTTAAATAGCTTCAATCTGTTCTTTTGTTCTTCAATTAAGTGTGTGATCCTCCTAGTCATGAAATATCTTAACTCTTTCTTCTTCTACTCTAAAAATTCTTCTTCTTCTTGCCTTCTAACCTGATTTCTTTCAATCCAAGGTTTTCCTAGTAACAAGGTAAATGGGGTGTTTTTCTCAATAAATTTAATAATCTCAAAATCTTCCTCTATCGAAGTTCCATTGGCATTCATAATTATCTGGGTGATCTTTCCACATAGGTTTATCAGCTTTCCTTTGAATAGTCTTATTCCTCCTAATGAAGGAATCATAGCAGGCCTTCCTATAGCTTCCCAAGTTCTCTCTGTCATGATATTCGCCTATGTTTCCTGATCTAGAACACAGTCAATGTCGAAGTCTCCTATTCTTTCTTCAAGGCATTCTTTTTCTTTGAAGACCTCTGATAAACTGACATCTCGGTGATCATTCAGGGTGTCTTTCATTTGTAGCAATACTTTCTCTAATTCTTTCTAGGGTTCTTCCATAATCGTAGTTTTTGGATCTGCCTTAGGGTTTTTGTGCCGCATGTTCATTTCTTCAAGATTAGCAATCATTCTAGGGAAATCCAATACTTCATGGTCCATAGCTTTGCAACAAAGACAACTAGGTCTTCTCCCAGGGCACTCCTTAGCAAGATGTTTCAGTTTTCTGCAACTGTAATAGAGGGTTAATCCTCTCTTTGTTTTAAATGATTCCCAACTCTTTCTATATTGTGTTCTAGGGTCTTAGTAGCTAGCCTACAAATATTTCTTTCTAGGATCCTGCATCCATCGGTTAGTCCAAACATTCTTTCTATGCATAGGTATAACATATATTTCACTATTCTTATCAGATCTATTCATATCAAATCTTCTTTCATCTATTAGTGCCCTAGTTTTCAAGCTAGGACAGAATCTATCAAACATACCTAGATCCATACTTTTGAAAACAAAAATCTCCACTTATCTTACTTCTACAGAGCACAAAGCTTTCAGATCTAGAACTTTTCAATATTCGTACCTTTATCAGAGACAAGATCTTGTAGATCTTACCTCTTTTAATTAAAAATTCTCACTTTTACCTTTCTCTAAGCACAGAGCTTTCAGATCTTACCTCTTTTCTTCCGATCGGACTTCTTTTAGTTAGCATAGAGCTTCTCAAACTAAGTAGATTATTGCGCACTAGAGCGACAGATCTACACACAGAGCTTTCACAATTTCAGGTCGGATCTTTGCACAAATATTCTTCCTCCTTAGTTCTCAGCAATCACAATTTTAGATCCCAACAACATAACCATTTGTTGGCACAGGGGTAGACCTAGGGTTCAACGCTACAACAGCGCACCAACAAAACCCTAACTACCGGCCCTTTCGGCAACAACTATGAAGCAGATGAAGTCTCACTCGAGGTAGAGGCARGGGTGGTTGCAGGACTCAAATGTCTRMAACCTTAGCTAGGACACAGATCTGTGATTGTAATACTTAACAGATCACTTAGCAGTTATATCTATCAATATTTAGTTCTTAGTTATAGCGCAGTTAAACCCTAATCACAGTACAATGCAGTGGTCAACCAGATATGGCATCTAGCAGCACTTAGCATGACAAAGCAGATCAGATCTAGCATATTCAAGCACTAAGAACATTCATATAAGTTAGATCTAACATCCATATACATCATTAGCACAAAGCATAAACATATCTATCTATCTATATCAAAGCACTTAGCAAGTAGAAACACATCAACACATTGCACAAAGTAGAGCAAAACAGCATATACGTGGTTCACCCCCACCCTGGGGCTACGTCCACCAACTATTCTTATTTATTAGCTTCTTCAATAGGTTACATGTACAGATCCTCAAAACTCTACTCCGCATAGGATAGGAGATCTACGCATCTCGTTAGATCCTCCTTCCTCGAATAGACCTAAGCACATAGCTTTCCACAGCCTCTTGCAATGACTTTCACTTAGCTCTGCAAGTCTCACACAGTATGCACAAAGCACTTACAATATTTCAATCACATAGATCTAGCACTTAACCATTCATAATTGCCTTCTTCTTACATTTCCTAGACATCTATTTATACTTTACAAAATAGGCCTAAGCATTGGTAAACCCATGGGCTGACATCCCATACCCGTTACATAATCCCAAATCCCAAAAAGGACCCAAAAATGGGTCGAGATCCTGCAATCTATGTTTTGTCTTGCACTCCTCCTTCGATAGGCTGTCGAAGTCCCAAAATAGGTCAAACTTGACCAAGGATCTCCCAAAACTTGGTCAAGGGCCAACATAAGGAAATGCACAAGGAATGACAAAGAGTGTGCATCAGACCAAGTTTTATCAGTTGTGCACCAAGATTAAACTCTACCAAGTACGTGTCGGTCCAAGTTTTATCAGTTTCACCGAAAGTCAAGAAGATGCCCGCTAGAATCAAGAAAGTAATCATTGGGAAATCTCCCCGAATGATTACTGCCAACAGCATAAGAGGATGTGGGATTGCTAGAAGATGAGATGTCCAGGAAGTTAAGATTTTCATTGATAAAAAAAAGTCTATGTGGAGCGCCAGCAGACACCAAAAGCATGCAAGGAAGTTTTTTCAAACAAATGAGTGGAGCAGAGAATAAAGCGATAGCGCTCCCCAACAAAGAAAGCTATAAAAGGAAGCAATAATAGCAGAAATGGGGTTGGTTGGTTATCTAGTTAGATATTGAGGAGAAGATATTCATTGAGTCCTTAGTATTGATATTTCTCTAAGCATGTTGTAATAATGTAATGTTTTTGAATATATATTTGTGTCTATTGTATGTCTAATTTTTTAGCAAAGGTGCATTGCGCAGTATATTGTAATTCTAAGAATTTTATAGAGAAGATATGAAGTTCTATGGTTTTCATATGTATCGGTCTTGCGCAATGTATATTTTTATTGTGATGGAATAGATTGAGTAATAAGGATGCGACATTTCTGATCCATTCTATATCTATCATGTATGAGTTGAATATGTGTATTGTTTTAATTCTTAGTCCTAATAGTCTGTCAGATATGAGTTGCATGGATGCACCTCCTGGTGACTTTTTGTGTGTTTAGACTTCATCCCTGTCACAAGATCTTATGGTCTCTGTGATCCTCTATGCATCTCGGGTGAGACCTTCCTCAGCCTTGGATAGGATTGATATGTCGGTGCTCTTCGGTTTTTGTTGGACAACTCTGGATGAACCCTGGATCTAAACTCCCCAGTGTTAAGGACACGCACAAGTATGGATCAAAACTCCTAACATCCTTAGTAGGTGATTTAGTGTTACTCGATGCACGCGTAAACTCAAATTTGGTGTTACTTGATGCACAAATTAACATGTCACATTAGATTATGGTTTATTTTCTATAGGATTCCCTATATGATTATATACTTTCACTTGCATCTTAATAAGTCCATCCTTCTTGGAAGGTTATTTATATTGCTTATCTTTTTTTCCTTTCTATGATATACATGAGGATATAGGAAAGAATCATTTCCATGTTGCACATGTGTTATTATTTATGAACTTAGGTTTGGAAATAGTGAGACAAGTGTTGATGGAAACCAATATCAATAAATTCATCTTACTTGGATAGTAATTTAACACACCATCCTCATAAGAATTGCAAGAACTTGATCTCTCATAACTACCTCATGATTGTTCAAAAATATGTTATCCATGCAAAAAAATTGAGGTGACTTAATTATGCATGTGTGTTGATTTATTGGCTCTAGAACAAGGTAAGAAAATATAGAGTTATGCAATAAGAATGGGCAGCCCCATGAACCCTTGGAATTGTTTAATAGAATTCAATTCCAAAATGTAAAACCCAATAAAATAACAAAGTAGAGCCACACTCTTACAACTTGCACTAATGGAAATCATTCCCAAAATTAGTAAATAACTCTATAACTAATATTAGTCCCCACACTATCTCTGATTGGCTTTCCAATAGTGGGATTTGCCAGCAATTGATGAAATATTACCTCAATTAAATCATCCCATGAAGATGACCATAATCATCATTGTATATTTACATGTTCGTTCTTATAAAAGGAAATATTGTTGGACTCATCTGAAGAAACGTACCTAGCTCATTTAGAAAATGTTATACAAAGTTGGTTCATTACAAATTAGAAAGTGGAAAATATTCTTGTAATAACTTCTAAGGCTTCATATTTCTCTCCAATTATTATTTGTGTTATTTATGGTTTTAATTAAAAGGATGGATCCATGAATAACTTTGTAATCATAATAGAAAATAGTGAACAATGGATGGCTTGTTTGAATGATATATTTATTATTTTGATTATTTGAATCCTATGCACATGGAATTTGTATTGGAATAATTTTCATGAAGAAAGCTTGAAGATGTCCCCTACTACCCCTCAAATGAAAGGAAATAGGGGGATGTTAGTTTCAAAGTATGCCCTAACTCCTTAATTAATTGTTCCAAAGAGTCTATGGGATTCATCTGGATGCCTAGAGGTGCCAACATAAATTTGTTTGTGAATGATCCTATTAGGTTGAATTAGGTTGAATTGTTTTTCGTAAAATTTACACTTTAGTTATGTACTTGGACTTGCAACCCAAAATCTTTTGAAACTAATAATTCTTCACATTATAGATTGATTTCAAACTTACATATCCTTAGCAGTCTAGAGAAAACATTCAAAATTTAGTCTTAATTGTTCTTATTTCAATGGTATACTTTATAGTTGGTTTATGTTAGGTTGTATGAGACAAGAATAATAGGTTGTTTGATTTTTGCAAGCTTAGGATACCTTGCAACAATTTGAAAATCATCAAGGGATATATGTTTCAAAGAATAGTAGTGGGGACTCTTAAATCTAAAAATAGGTGTGCATGCATTCATGCATTCTCATAAGTTCCTGTTAATTTTTCACAAATATGTTATCCATGCAAAAACACAGTCATAGAAACTAATCAAGGTACTTTTAGAAGCCCAAATATTCAACAAGATTAACATTTATAAAATAATCCATATCAATATCATAAGCTATCAACAATTTGTAGTTTTCTTTAGTAGAGAAACCAAATTAAAAATTGCCAATAAAATAATCCATCTCAATATCATAAGCTATCAACAATTTGTAGTTTCTTTAGTAGAGAAACCAAATTAAAAATTGCCAATAAAATAATCCATCTCAATATCATAAGCTATCAACAATTTGTAGTTTTCTTTAGTAGAGAAACCAAATTAAAAATTGCTAATAATGGTTTCAAATGAGATTGAGTACTCAAATTATAATCAAATGAGACCATATTTTATTGAAGTTGGAAAAACTTTTTATAATCTCTTGAACTTGTAAAAACAATGTCTATTTTGATACTTGATTGCATTTACTTATAAATTGTATCATCCAAATTAATTTTTTTCATTACTACTCCATGATCTTAGTTCTCATATCTCCTTTTTTACTTATTATAAATTAACACAAGCAACTAATAAACAATACAACATTGATGGACTTTGCATTTGAAATGCGGCAATGTGGAGGATGGCAACCAAGTGTTTAATGAAATTCTTGAATGATATATATCTTCTTAGCTTCAGGAACTTAGTTCTACCTCTGTGTGTTGATTATTGGCTCTAGAACAAGGTAACCATATCCATAGTTATGCACTAACAATGGTCACCCCCATGAAGCTATGGAATTTTTTAATGAAATGTAATTCAACGGCGTAAAACCCAACTCAATCATCATGTTTAGTGTTATGCCTATATGTGATTATTTATTGGCTCTATAACAAAGTAAGAAGATCCATGTGATATGAAATAAGAATGGCCACCCCATGAAGCCTTGGAATTATTCAACAAAATGCAAGTCCAATCCATAAAATTGAATGCAATCACCATGTTTAGCATTATAATTTATTGTCTTTAGAATAAGGTAAGAAAATCCATGTGCTTATGACTTGCACTAGTGGAAATCATTTCCAAATTTGGTAATCAACTCTATAACTAATATAAGTCCCAACAATATTTATGATTGGTAACATAGTTACCAACTTAACGAGAACTCTGTAGAGTTCTCGTTTTGGGGGGGTAAGTTTTTTACCCCGTTTTTTTTAAAATGGTGCTACCTGTAGCACCCCCTCCCTTTTTAGGTGGTTTTTTGATATTTTAAATTTTCTGATACATAAGGTTTTCACTAATGCTTGTTTTTTCATTTCGTTTTAAATTGTTCAATTTATTTGTTTTTCTCAACGTTGTTTTTTCATCTATTTTCAAACTTTTCTATTTTTTTTTATTATTATTCAATGGTGTTTTTAATCATATTTTTATGCTTCATCCAATGTTAAAAATGTTGTACACCATTTTTTTTTTAAATTAAGATTTTTTATACAATTATGTGTCCTTAATTAAGTTATGGTTCCATACTTTTTAAATATAGTGGAAAATATCATTTTTAACACACTTTTTTAACTTTACTTCAACACATAGAAAATAATTGTAGTTAAATAACATTATTTTAAAATATTTAGCAAAAAAATATAATTCATTTATTTTTAATCAATTAAAAACTAAAACAAAA
>SNQJ01S0175306.1:2540-20123 GCA_010110895.2 Picea sitchensis | reverse complement strand
TGAAAAGGTATCTACCTCGAGCATTTTTCAATGCACAAGAACACTACCTCATACACCAAGTTGAGGAGATTGAATTGTGTGGACTAGTACACACAAGGTCAATGTGGATGGTGGAGAAGCACCTGAAATCATTAAAGGATTTGGTTAGACAAAGAGCACGCCTGATGTAGGAGCATCGCCAACACGTCAAGTGGGCCAGTGCGGAAGCGAGAGACAACTGGACAGGTGCCAACACAAATTTTGAAAACACCTTGGAAATTGTTGTGCAAATATTAAATGAAGTCATTAAGAAGAGGCGCACTTGCATATTGTAATCGGACCTTGAGCCTTTAGCTCTCGTCCTTAGTAGGTAGGAGGCATTTAAGATAGTAAATGCAGGTATATAGGATTTAATTATAGATTAGACAGTTTGAGAGTGCAAGAGGGAAAACGGGATATAGACACCCTCATTGTGTATTGTAACATTATTATGAAGCATTGGAGCAAGAGCATGCAGAGAGCTGTGTAAGAACACCCATGTACATATATTTGAATTAATAGAAGAGTTGATTCAAATTCATGGTTTTGTGTTGTTCTCTGTGTATTGATGTTGAATGATATGCTCATGAATGTTTGCTTCTTGTTATACATTTGATTTATATGTTGTGTATATGATTTCATGGTTGAGTTGAAGTCTTATAGGGCGATGGAATGAGTTTCAATTGTTTCTCTATCTGAACAAGAGTTCCTGCAAGGAGTGCAGTCGAAATTGTCTACAAGGAGTGCTTTGACAGAGGGTTCAGATAGAGTCACTTTTACTCTCATTCACTCTGAAGTGAAGACAGGCACAAGAGCCGTGCAAGGAGTGCGCAGGCTAAGTGAACTTCAGGGTTGCGAACCTGAGAAAGAGATAAAGGACTACTGCTATAGGTGTGTGCAGAGTTGAAGTATTCAGCACTTAGAAGTGTCTAAAGGTTTCCGCAAGGAGTGCGAGCAAGAGGGTTCTTTTCTGAAGAAATTGAAGCAGGGGAAAAGCTCAAGAGGTATAGAACCTTCGGGTAATCGCCAAGAGAAGCACGGGGAGCTTGTGCCGTGAAGTGTTTAATCGGGCGTTGAAGTTTGTGCATAGGAGAAGGAGTTTTATGGAAGAACACTTAGTCATTTCGCAAGTTCTAAAAGGAGGAACGGATGGTTGGTATTCTCCAAGGAGGATTCATGATATCCCACGAACCGTCAGATCTAGTAGAGAAGCAGGGGAGATACTGCAGGTATCCACGAGAGGTTAAAATCTCAGGAGGGGCAGGACCATTGATCTGAGCCATAAGGGTCGTAGGATATACACGTGAAATATCTTATCGGGGTTTCGTTGATTGAAATCCAGTAATATTGCAACAAGAACCGTGAAATCGCGAAACGCGATATCCCGACGTCAAAGGGATAGTGTGGGCCACAAGGGTCAGAGTGGAAGACAGGTGGCACGCCTTATCGGAGCTTTGCAGTGAGAAGTCCTAATACATATGCATTAGGATTCACGATATTTTGAACCCCGAATTGCCGATGGGTTGAATCGTTGAATAGTCAAATTGCACGTGCGTCGCGGTTTCGACACATCGGGAGTCAGAAGTCGGTAAAGTGAGTGGTTTGATATCGCGAGTGGTGAAATCGCGATAGAGAAAAACCCGATAGGGAAAGGTCAACGGTGACTGTCATTGGATATCAGGGATTCAAGGGTCGAATGCTCAACCACTGACCTTGCAAAGTCGCGAAGTCTGATCCTCCGAGTGCAGAGAGGGGATCGTGCGAAAAGTTTTGTGGGTGAAGTTTTCCCGACAGGGAAATAGAGGAGTGTTACAGGTCTTCGGGCCGAGGAAGAAGAAAATATCCTGAACTGACGTAGGCCTTCTGACCTATGGGTTGTGAGGAAGGGAGTTGGGCACCAAGTGGTATCAGAGCACAGAAAGACTCTTTGCTTTCTGTAGCAGAGAAGGGAAGAATTCGCCATGTCACCAAGGAGAGATAGGCAATCACCTGATCCAGAGGACAGGGAAATTCTGAGAAGAAGAGGCAGGCAGATGAATGATCCAGTCATGGAGAGAGAAATGCATGATCTATGAGCTAGACTTGAAGACATGGAGACAGCGCAAAGACGCACAGTCAGTGAAGGGGATCTCAGTGATTCCGAAAGCGAAGTTGAGGCTGAACGTGAAGAAGAAGTTACAGCCGAAGATGCATCAAACGAGCGTTTGATCAGAGCTATTTCCAGAGTGGTTGCAAGAGAAAAGATGGACATTCCAGTTTATGAGGGAAACCTAGATGCAGAGGACATTCTAGACTGGATTAGAGCTCTAGACACATACTTTGACTATGAAGATGTTGAGGAAGACAAGAAAGTCAAGCATGTTGTCACAAGATTGAAGGGACATGCAACATTGTGGTGGGATGAACTACAAGCCGACAGACGCTGCAAGGGAAAGCAAAAAATTAAGAGTTGGGACAAGATTATTGCAAATATGAAAGCAAAATTCATCCCCAGGGACTACCAAATTACTCTGTTCAGGAGGATGTAGAACCTGAGACAAAAGCTGATGTCAGTGAAGGAATACACTGAGGAATTCTACAAATTGAACATCAGGGAAGGTCATCGGGAGAGCGATGATGAGAAGGTTTCCATATATATGAATGGCTTAAGATATGATATCTAGGATGAGATGATAATGGTAACCATCCGAACTGTGGAAGATGCTTATCAGATGGCTCTGAAAGTAGAAGAGAAGCTGAGCCGAAAATAGAGTCAGAGGGGCCAAGGCAGAAGTAAGCCACGAGTCAAATCAGTTGCCCATGATAAATATTAGAAGCCCAAAGAGGAATGGAAGAAACCTCAGACTCGTACTGAGAGAGGTGGAACCTCACAGTGAGGGCAGCATACTGAGCAGAGAGGAGATTATGCTGACAATAACACTTTTCCTCGTACTAGAGGTAGAGGAAGAGGAAGAGGTGGAGTAATCACATGCTTCACATGTGGAAAGAATGGGCACAAGTCTTACGAGTGTCCCAAGAAAAAGAAAGAAGGTGGAGAATCTCACATCGCCGAGGCACATAGGTGAGATGTTGAGGCAGAAGACACTGAAGGCGGAAGATCGTTGATGATGCGAAAAGTCCTTTTGACACCAGAGAAAGAGGTGGAAAGTTCAGTCCAAAGGACCAGATTTTTTAGGACTGCTTGCAAGACCAAGGATAGGGTATGCAAGGTCATTGTGGACAGTGGTAGCAAGGATAATCTTGTTTCTACAGAGATGGTAGAGAAGCTGGAGCTAGAGACGACTGATCATCCAAGCCCATACAGAGTCTCGTGGCTACAAAAAGGACATCAGGTAACTGTCAATAAACAATGTTTAGTTGAATTCAAGATAGGGGGATATAATGATAAGATATTATGTGATGTCATTCCTATGGATATTTGTCATCTATTGTTGGGTATACCATGGCAATATGATAGGAATGTGATTCATGACGGGAGAATGAACACATACACCCTAGAGAAGAATGGGAGGACACACATGTTGCTTCCAATTAAGGATAAGGAGATGAAGCCTGAAGTAAGCAACACAGTACTTCTCATGAGTGGGAAGGAAATTCTTACAGAGGTTAAGAAGAAGGAATATCCACAGTTCATTGTGGTCAGAAAGCCCAGGATTGTGTTGACTAGCACAAGAGTGGATGATTTACCAGAAGAAGTTCAGGAACTACTGGAAGAGTTCGTTGTCATTGTAGTGGATGAATTACCTCGTTCGTTGCCACTGATCAGAAGTGTGAGTCATCATATTGATCTCATACCAGGAGCCAATTTTCCAAACAAATCCACATACAGATTGACGCCGCAGGAGAATGAAGAAGTTAAGAGGCAAGTCCAGGATTTGTTGGACAAAGGATTAGTTAGGGAAAGCTTGAGTCCATGTGTTGTTCCAACAGTAATCAGTCCGAAGAAAGATGGAGGCTAGAGGATGTGTACTGACTTGAGGGTGATTAATAAGATAACCATCAGGTACAGATTTCCATTACTGAGGATGGATGATCTGATGGATTTCTTGAGTGGAGCAAAATATTTTTCAAAGATTGATTTGAAAAACAGTTATCATTAGATCCGCATGAGAGAAGGTGATGAATGGAAGACATCATTCAAAACCAACGAGGGTTTGTATGAATGGCTTGTTATGTCATTTGGCTTAACAAATACACCAAGTACCTTCATGAGGTTGATGAACGAAGTCCTGAAGGAGTTCATCGGGAAATTTTTCATTGTGTATTTGGATGACATACTAGTTTTCAGTAAAACAACAGCGGAGCATCTGAAGCATTTGGCTACGATGATGCAGAAATTATTGTAATAGAAGTTGTTGATAAACATGAAGAAATCCTCATTCATGAAGACGTAGCTCATTTATTTGGGATTTGTTATTTCCGCAAATGAGTTGAGGATGGATCCAGATAAGGTGGAGGTAATCAAGAATTGGCCATCACCGAGGAATATTTTCGAGGTGAGAAGTTTTCATGGATTGGCTAGTTTCTACCGAAAATTCATTAAGAATTTCAGTGGAATTAGCACAGTGATGATGGACACCATGAAGAAAAGACACAAATATTTTCACTAGACTAAAGAGACCGAGAAGAGCTTCAATTTGTTGAAAAGGAAGATCATAGAACAACTAGTTTTGGTGTTGCCAGATTTCCAAAGGACATTTCAGGTGAAATGCGATGCAAGCGGATTTGCAATCGGAGCAGTCTTGAGTCAGGAAGATAGGCCGATAGCGTATTTTAGCGAGAAGCTGAATGAAGTGAAGTTGAAATATTCCACTTATGATAAGGAATTTTATGCTATCATCCAGGCATTGAAGAAATGGAGGCATTACTTGATCCCAAAAGAATTTGTCTTGTACAGTGACAATCATGCACTGGAGTTTGTGACTCAACAAGAGAAGTTGAATCAGAAGCATGCCAAATGGGTTGAGTATATGCAGAATTTCACATTTGTGATAAAACATATTTTTGGTACTGCTAATAGAGTGGATGATGCTTTGAGTAGGAAGTGTTTGTTGTTGCAGGAGTTCCGAGTCAAAACATTGGGTTTTGATGACCTCAAGGACATGTACAGAGATGATCCAAATTTTAAGGAGGCATATGAAGCGACTGAGAATCTAGTTCTCAGGGATAGAATCCAGTGGGTCGAATACATGATCTAGGAAGGATTTCTTTTTAAGAGCAATCAACTGTGTATTCATAAATGATCCATGAGGGAGAATCTGCTGAAGGAGAAACACAGTGGAGGATTGGCAGGACATTTTGGTCATGAAAAAACATTCGCGAAGTTGAATGAGTCATATTTTTGGCCGGGAATGCGAGCGGATGTCAAGAGATTCGTAGACAGATGCAAAATTTGCCAACATTCGAAGGGAAGGAAGAAGAATGCGGGATTCTATCAACCATTGCCCGTACCAGAAAGGCCATGGGACGTGATTAGCATGGATTTTGTATTGGGGTTGCCAAGAACACAAAGAGGTTGTGATTCAATCTTTGTGGTGGTGGATAGATTTTCCAATATGGCACACTTCATTCCATGTCAGAAAACCGGTGACGCAACTCACATTGAGAATCTGTTTTTCAAAGAGGTCATTTGACTTCATGGGTTGCCGAGAAGTATAGTTTCGGATTGAGACACTAAATTCATAGGGCATTTTTGGAGGACCTTATGGAAAAAGTTGGGAACTAACTGGGCCTTTAGTTCAACTTATCATCCTCAGACAGATAGACAGACGGAAGTGGTGAACAGAAGTCTGGGAGACTTGCTGAGAAGCTTGGTAATAGAGCACCACAGCCAGTGGGACAACATATTACCACAGGAAAAGTTTGTGTATAATGATTTAGTGAATCAAAGCACAGGGTGGAGTCCATTTCAGGTTGTTTATGGCATGCATCCGAGAGGAATTTCTGAACTGAGGGATTCAAAACAGACTGCGACTAGGAGTGCTAGTGCAGAAGAATTTGCAGAAGCGATGAAAGAACTTCATAGTCAGGTGAAGAAGCGACTGCAAAGTTCAAGTCAGGAATACAAGCGCAGAGCGGATCAACACAGAAGACAACTTCAATTCGAGGTTGGTGATCTTGTTCTGGCACACTTGAGGAAAGAAAGGTTCCCAAGAGGAACATATAATAAGTTGAAGATGAAGAAAATCGGACCATGTAGGGTCTTGAAAAAGTTTGGGACAAATGCTTATGAGATTGAATTACCTGATGGGATCGGAATTTCTCTGATATTCAATATCTCGGATTTGTACCCATATAGAGCTGGGGAAATAGAGACTGGAGATGAGCAACCAGTAATCCAGTGGTGAAAGCAGATGCCAGTTGCATAAAATCCACAGATGGAGTGCATACTGGACAAAAGAATTGGCAAGAAGACCAGGAGGAAAGAATACTTTGAGTATCTGATCAAGTGGAAGAATCAACTAGTTGAAGATGCCAGCTGGGAGACTGAAGTAGAGATACAGAAGCATGGACAGACCATGCAGGAGCTCATGGACAGGAGCCCATGAAAGTTTTCAAGTGAGGGAGTATGATGTAGGAGCATCACCAACACGTCAAGCGAGCTAGCGCAGAAGCGAGAGACAGCTGGACAGGCGCCAACACAAATTTTGAAAACACCTTGGAAATTGTTGTGCAAATCTTAAATGAAGTCATTAAGAAGAGGCACACTTGTATATTGTAATCAGACCTTGAGCCTTTAGCTCTCATCCTTAGTAGGTAGGAGGCATTTAAGATAGTAAATGTAGGTAGATAGGATTTAATTCTAGATTAGACAGTTTGAGAGTACAAGAGGGAAAATGGGATATAGACACCCTCATTGTGTATTGTAACATTATTATGAAGCATTGGAGCAAGAGCATGCAGAGAGCTGTGTAAGAACACCCATGTACATATATTTGAATTAATAGAAGAGTTGATTCAAATTCATGGTTTTGTGTTGTTCTCTGTGTATTGATGCTGAATGATATGCTCATGAATGTTTGCTTCCTATTATACATTTTCTTTGTACGTTGTGTATATGATTTCATGGTTGATTTGAAGTATTATAAGGTGATGGAATGAGTTTCAATTGTTTCTCTATCTGAACAAGAGTTCCTGCAAGGAGTGCAGTCGAAATTGTCTGCAAGAAGTGCGTTGACAGAGGGTTCAGATAGAGTCACTTTTGCTCTCATTCACTCTGAAGTGCAGACAGGCACAGGAGTCGTGCAAGGAGTGTGCAAGATGAGTGAAGTTCAGGGTTGTGAACCTGGGCAAGAGCTAAAGGACTGTTGTTGTAGGTGTGCGCAGAGTCGAACTATTCAACACTTAGAAGTGTCTGAAGGTTTCTGCAAGGAGTGCGAGCAAGAGGTTTTTTTTCTGAAGAATTTGAAGCAAGGGAAAAGCTCAGGAGGTATAGAACCTTTGGGTAATCACCAAAGAAGCACGGGGATCTTGTGTCATGAAGTGTTTAATGAGGCGTTGAATTTTGTGCATAGGAGAATGAGTTATGTGGAAGAACACTTTGTCATTTCGCAGGTTCTAAAAGGAGGAATGGACGGTTGGTATTCTCCAGGGAGGATTCGCGATATCCCGCGAACTGTCAGATCTAGTAGATAAGTAGGGGAGATACTACAGGTATCCCTGAGAGGTTAAAAGCTCAGGAGGGGCAGGACCATTGATCCGAGACATAAGGGTCATAGGATCTACACGTAAAATCTCTTATCGAGGTTTCGTGGATTGAAATCCCGTAATAATGCAACAAGAACCGCGAAACTGCGAAACACAATATCCTGATGGCAAAGGGATAGTGTGGGCCACAAGGGTCAGAGTGGAAGACAGGTGGCACGCCTTATCGGAGCTTCACAGTGAGAAGTCCCGATACATATGCATTAGGATTCGCGATATTGCGAACCCCGAATTGTCGATGGGGTGAAGCGTTGAATAGTCAAATTGCACGTGCGTCGGGGTTTCGACACATCGGGAGTCGAAAGTCAGTAAAGTGAGTGGTTTGATATAGCAAGTGGTGAAATTACGATAGAGGAAACCCCGATAGGGAAAGGTCAGCGGTGACTGTCATCGGATATCGAGGATTCGAGGGTCGAATGCTCGACCACTGACCTCACGAAGTCGCGAAGTCTGATCCTCTGAGTGCAGAGAGGGGATCGCACGAAAATTTTTGTGGGTGCAGATTTCCCGACAAGGAAACAAAAGAGAATTATAGTTCTTCGGGCCGAGGAAGAAGAAAAGATCATGATCTTCCGTAGGCCTTCCGACCTGCGGGTTGTGAGGAAGGGCATTGGGCACCAACGCCCTGAGGGTTCTATGGTGGAGGGATATATGCTATATCAATCGATGGTGTATATTAGTCAATATCTTCCTAAATTAGCCGCAAATATGCATGTGGATCGCATTTAGGATGTGAACTCCATTAAAAAATTTGAAGGGGAGCACCTGTTGGGGAAAGGTAGAATGACAAAAGTGAAAGGTAATTAGGTTTATAATACATCTGACTTTTCCTTTTTATGTGTATCGTAATTATTTATTTTTTATGATTTCATCAATTATTATTATTTTATACCTTGCTAACTAACATATATTGGTGAATTATGATTTTCTGATACATTTGGTCGAGAGTGGGATGCACTACATATATACATTGAAAACAATCTTGACTGGATGAAGGTATGGATTGATAGATGCATACAACATGAAGGTAGGTTATCATGGGAATGGGTTTCTACATTGGCTATAGAAGCTCATCATAATGGAGATACCAATCTTACGCAGCAAGAAATTGATTTAGCACATGGGTTGAAAGATAAACAGGCAAGCATGCTATTCATCCAATATAATTTCATTATGTTATTTCATAAATTATTAATGTTAGTGTCGATGTGTTTTTTCCATCCATACATTAAAAGTTATGTGAAATATGTTTTATGTGTCTGGCATATTACAGTTGAAACATCACAAGGCTATGTGGTGCAATGGTCATAAATTTCGCATCAAAAATTTGGACGAAAAGAGGAAAACTTTTGATTGTGGGATAGCTGCAGTCTTCAAGGTCACTAATGTTTCCTCTAGAAGTGACAGACGTCCCAGAGTATATGAAAATCGATACTATGGGTATTTGGAGGACATACTTGAGTGTGACTTTAAATCCTTCAAAATAGTTTTTTTTTACGTCAAATGGTATAGGCTACAAATGAATGAATGTGATCCTGATAGAACTGTTATTCTACATGATAACGGATTTACCATGGTTAATATAAGGTCATTTGAGCCAGGAACATATCATTATGTTCTTCCAAGACAATGTGAACAAGTCTTCTACTCAGAGGTTCTAGGTAAAGAAGGTTGGTCATTTGTTGTTAGGTATGATCGAAGAGGAAGGCCAGTAACATATAATATTGTAGAGGAATAAAATGATCTTGAAGAAGAAGATGATGCAGAGGAACATGTAGCTGATGTAGAAGATGTCTTAGATGAAGAGCCTGAAGGAGATGAACCAAATGTACTAGTAGGAGGCAATGCAGATCTTGATGATGATATCCATGATGAAGATATATTGCTTGGAAATGAGTACATTGATGACGATGTTGATAAAGTCGATCCTTACAACAACTTATATGAACCAGATGATATGGATGTTCAGTTCAATGAAGATGATCAACTAGAAGATTGATGAATGTATTGAAATGTTGAAATATTGTATATATAAGGTCAGAAGAGAAGGGCAAGTGGGAGCAAGTGGCAAGGGAAAGATTAATTTGGAGACACTTTCTATTCATTCAAGTACACTACGTCAACCAAGGACAATACAAATCATGTAAAGGAGGTACGTCTTCTTTAGTTATTATTTATTATGTTTCTTGTTCAAAAAGTTCTAAAAGAAGTACATATCTCAAACCACTACACACGACCTCTCAAATTGATCTCGTGCCTTAGAATGTAACAAGACTAGTTGATGTAGGAAAGAGTCTTTATGATTATGAAGAGTTCACTCTAACCTTTGTTGGAGGTTCTTTAATTGAAATGGAGAGAAAATTAGACTGATAGCAATATGGTAAGGAAAAAGGTTTGGTGTAGTATTCCATAGGATACACAATAGATGGATGAGTAACCTCAGGGGTTTTAGCTTCAACTTCCTCATCATAAATGTCCTTTGAAATGACCATAAAGAGTTTTTTCTTGGTGGTACGATGTCATTAAATCTTCTAGGTGTGTTGAGGACTCCACCATTTGGTCATCCAAAACCCTTAACCCTGATTGAAATTACCAATTTGCCTTACATTATGGCCTAAATTATAGTCCCAATCCTTTACTAATTCCTTCTTCTTGGACTATCATCCTTTGATATGGATATGAATATATGAATAGAAACATCAATGTCTAATTTCTCATCATCCACTAATCAATACTAATATAAGAAAGCATTATGATTACCTTTACTAACATGAGATATTAATAATACATATAAAGTTTCATTTTTTGTGTATATGATCATACTCATTAATATATTAATATAATTTATTTCATAGATTATAAATATTTATAATTACCTGCATATTGTACGTTATAACTAATATTTAATATTGGTGAATTATGTTTTTTTTATTTAGTTGCTCAAGAGTGGGATGCACTGCATTTATACATTGCAAATCATATTGACTAGATGAATGTATGGATTGAAAGATGTAAACATCATAATGGAGGTAGGTTATCATGGAAATGGCTGCCTGAATTGGTTAGAGAAACTCGTCGTAACAGAGGGTTTTTGGACTCAAATTTCACTGACACACCCATGTTCTTCCATCATCAATTCATCATGTAAACCATAAACCCTAATTTTCTTTCAAAGTACACAATTTGGTTGACGCAAGTTTTAAGTTTTCGTCAATCGTTTCTCATTTTTCTTTCAGGTTCTACATTAATGTATATACAATGTATCTGTGTCATATTTGTGACGAAAAATCCCTCTTTTTCGTTGATTTCTTAATCAACACCATAAAAATACTAGAGGCGAGCAACAGTGACATGTGAATGGGTCAACGTTGAAATTTTTTCAAACTGTATCTGTATGCATTGAAATTTGACATGGATAGGATATTCTCATGCCTTGACGATATGGGAGGATTTTTGGACTCAAATTTCACTCACACACCCACTTTATTCCATCATCATATCATCATGGAAACCATAAACCCTATTTTTCATATGTTTTAGTAGATATGTTAATGATTCCAAATTTCATATTTGTATTTGACTCAAGGTCTAGCTAGATTTCACAGTATCAAATTTTAATTTCAAGTTGATAAAACAAATATGAAATGAATCCAAGCATCATTTGATATCATCGTAAGAGAGACGAATGTAAATAATCTTGCGACGAATTTGCTATACTATCGACGAAAAAATTTCATCGATAGTATAGCTAATTCGTCGCAAGAATATTGTGTCTAATTTGAATGGTGTTAGATGGTTTGCAAGGAGTGTAGGGATTACATTATGGTGAAATTTAGTGTATTCTATAATAACAATATCTATGCCAAACCTCAAAATGGATAGTACCATATCTTGTTCATAAGACAAATATTCTTTGTATGTTTCCTTTGTGGTGGCTCAAGCCCTTAGTACACATGATTCCTTACAATTAAATGTAACAATTTTACTATTGAATGATAGCATTATGTCACCCATGGTTAAGGAGGAGGTATGGAGGAGGTGAATGGACAATGACATGTGATGAATCACACCCTATCATATACCAATTTGATACAAATTTCTTGTGAGTCCTTAGAAAAAACCAACAAAATAAGAAGGAAGCATACAGATCTCTTTGGGATGTAAACTATATGGACTCCTAATCCTAATGGGGAAACAACACTCACCGAATTGTCATCCTCTAAAGGTTGTTGTGCATACACATTTATAGGAATGGAGGAATGATCCACGTTGACCATGTCAAGGATCAAAATTACCTAGGGTTTTTGTGTTTTTTCCATGAAATCAAGGTCTGTGATTACATTCAACTAAGTTGATTAGAATTATTAGGGTGATGCTTAACAACCCATGTATAAAAATTGACTATGCATTATATTAACAATTCGAAATTCATCACTCCATCAATAATCATCCCCACATCTTATCTTGTGCTAATTCACTTATGTTGTGCCATATCAACATCGACTTCAAGGTAGGCTTGTGCTAAATTGTTGTCAAGCAGATATTATTCTTTTCTCCTATTTGCACACACACTTTGACTCTCACACACTAAACTCCTTTTCTAAATTACATTCAACACACTCAAATTTTCGTTATGTTTCCTAACAACTACTCTAATCAATGATTTTATTATTTTACCATAACTCTCAATAGATTGACTTTAAATTGTCTAGTGAAACTTATGTATAGGTAATACTTAATTCTAGAGTATTGAAATCATAATGCACATATTGCCTAAGTCCTTTATCACAAATTCTTTCTAGTTTTCAAATTCATTTTTGTGACAATCTAAAAAGGCTTTTATATGACATTCACAAATTTCGGGTCTTTATCATCAACATTTGTGCATTTAGACTCACATAGGTTGGTCTTTAACTCTTGTTAGGATATGCAGGTATACTAAAGGGATTCTTAGGAAACACAAGTTTTTCTCTCTTGCCTTCTTTCTCGTACCCATTTCAAAGGTCTTTTCTTCAGGAGCCATCCAAGATTTCGGGAACTTCATATCTTAGTACCAGAGCCATTCCAACCCTCGAAATATCGTCAGTGATTGTCACCTCACCACTGTGTTGCAAGGATAAAGTGAACTCGACCACTGCAGTGAAAGGAGAAAGTGAAATCAGCCACTGTGGTGCAAGGATACATAGACCTCGAGCCACTACATGCCTAAGGAGATAGAGACCTCGACCTCGAGCCAATATTCACAAGGAACAAAGAATGGTGAGTAATTTCATTCCGAGAGTTTCGATTTGGAAAATGAATGAATAAATTTGGACTCCTTATTGCCACACAAATTTTTGAATAAGAGGTCTTTAGGATTCCAAAATCTCAAAATCCACAATCAGATACTTAGCATTTCAATAGGTTTATGATGATGCTCATACTAAATTTAGGGTTTGGTTGGATGTATATGGTTATTCCATGATTGTTTGGTCTGATATTGGTTCACAACACATTGAGGGCCTTAAACATAACTTTCATATTACACATTGAGGGCCTTAAACATCTTTGTTCTTTAATATATATAACAACTACAATAGAGATATTTTTCTTTGCCCCAATTTATATCTTATCTATACATTCGCACTGTTAGAAAATAGGGATCCCACATGTACCTTCCTTGCAGCCACAAACCTTTAGGAATAATATGTTGGGTAAGCACCCTACAAAAACTAGGTATGCATCCTCTTCCTTCCCACACTAGAATAGTTTTAACCCTTAGCATTAGTAAACCTCTTGATGCACTTCTATCCAATGTGGTTTTGGGTTCATGGTGATATTTTTGTAGAGAGGAAATCACAAGTTATAAAATCCACCAACACACTAGGACCTAAATATTTATGGAACACATGTTAATTCCATCTAAGATAGAATATGCATGTTTTTATTGAGAAGGGGAGCACCCTCCATCAAGTATTCAATGAGGAAAGGCTACTAGGTACATTTGATGGAAATCGTATCATGGTTTTGGACTTGTGTCGTGTAACAAACTTAGATAACATTCAAGCAGAGATGAGTTGACTAAGGTTATGGACCATTAGGAGTCTCTTAAAAGACATGTCCCTATACCCAATGCACCATTGTCCATGTTAGGTTTTACCCATGGGGGCATGAGAAATAATTTTCATTAGACATCGAGAAATGACTTGTGCTCAATTTCTTCAACAACTCTATTGGTTTCTTATTCTATTACAACACAAAAAATTATCCTCATTTTTAGGACAAATACAAAGAAAAGGTGAGTTATAAAACACTAGTGTTAACCCACTTGCAAAGATTTCTACACAATAAAAAATAAAAATAAAAAAAATTGGCATTTTTTGTGCTACAAGTAAGCCTAGAATTTGACATCCCACATGGTTAGAGAATGCTCATTCAATGGCATTCCTAATGATTCCTATTCCCCACCAACACCATTATAATTTGTGTAATCTCAATCCTAAGTAGTGTCCTTCATATTGTTGTTTTGGCTCAAACACAATATTTTATCTTCATACAACCTCAAAATCCTCTTCATCCTTTCAATCTATGAATAGATTTATTCTTCTAGGTCCTTGGTATTTTTTTTGCTACACCCTTAACCTCCCAATATTTCCATCTTTTTCAATGCCAAATTTGCAAAATCCCTTTGCTCCAACAATGTTTTTAACTTCAAATTCCCTTCACTAATGAATAGCCTACCTCTTTATTACCTCCTCCAATCGTTTGTTTCCTCCACAGAATCTAAGATAACTCACAAGAAATTGTTGTCAAGATATTTACATCCATAGTTGTTAGTTTTCACTCAACCACATTGCAGAGGGTGTAGTTGTACTTCCTCCTAGTCACCAAGCTTATTGTTGCCCCATAGTAGTACTAATGTGAAGTGTGGAGGGCATGCCTCTTTGATTTCAAACCCCATTATCTCATGTTATCATCCTTTTATATGGATATGAATATATGAATAGCAACATCAATGTCTAATTTCTCATCATCCACTAATCATTACTAATATAAGAAAGCATTATGATTACCTTTACTAACATGACATAATCATTACTAATATAAGAAAGCATTATGAGGAGTCTCTGTTCCACCATATATCCACAAGTGGGTCCCCTTTTCCATGATGTGTTAGTCCTCGAGTGTGGATAGTGTATACAAATATTTGTCATACATACACTTTTTTGACTCCCTGTTGATGAGTGCATATAATGGCCTCATAAATTCTTCACATATATTCACATAAATACTAGTATATTTATGTTCCCACAACACTTTTTAGTAAACATGAATCGGGCGATGTTTGGGAAAAGACAAGTAAAACTAACATTTTGAAAAGCCATACCCGGGGCGATGTATCCTATTGATCCTTTCAAATAAACTGTTGAAGTAATTGACTCAATAGAGGTTGCACCCATTCATTTTTCAATCCCAAAATCTGTTACATGGCCTGACATGTCTCCATCTAGTTGGCCTCAAGTGAGCTCCCTTCTAAATTTAAGACTTTGAATTGATATGAAAATCACTCATTTATCTTTGTTGACCTTGCCTCAACTAGTTTTTCAATGATGGAAACTTGACTTGTTGAACCAACTTGATATGTCACTTGGTCTCTCTACATCACAAATATGAGTTGATCAATCTGCCACTTATAATACAAGTTGATCAATCTTCCATTTAAGAAGAATGCATATTTGTTGTTTGCCTTTTGTCATCCTTGTATCCTACACAATTATCATTAATAGAATTGAAAGGGACATTCTTCTTAACTGCTCACTCAATCGATGGACTATAGGTACAACCAAAAAAGTATTTGTCATATCTATCTTCGTCGAGTGAGTAAAGTTTAGGTAGACGGAGAGCAGCTAGAGGTGAGAAGATCAGAAGAAAATTCCATAGACGCATGGAATTTTTTCTTGCTGAAGGGGGGTCCTTCTCTTATGATGCTAAGAGAATAGACGACATCGAGGTGCCCTTGAGGTACAAACATTTAGTGAAATGATGGATACCCAAGGACCTTCCTCAAGTAAACATTGATTTTTGTATGGATGAGAGGATATATCACATTTCTCCATCATCGTTACATGTCTTGGGGCTATTTTCCATGGATGGCATAAAGGTTTTTTATGGCGGAATAACTGAATTGATGGAGTATGTCGGGCCTTGTTACAATTATAGAGATTGGATGAAGTTAGTCCAATATACGAGAGGTATGTGGATATATGGAGTGGATGAAAATTATATACAACTAAGAGACAATGATAGAAACAAAGGAGGGTCTATGTATATTGACGGAAGGCCAAAGGCATCGGGAAATATTGTGGGGTTTATAAATAGTACATGACCCGAGACAACAAATAAGCAACCCAATTGCATATTTGAAGGGAGGGAACGAAACCATGTATTTTTATGCGCAATAAAATCAATAACAGTAGGGGAGGAGTTGTTGATTGATTACAACTTGAATCGAATACATACGGACATTTCTATTATGGGGGCGGTAATTTGAAATATATTATGTTTACTTATCATGATGTGATGTGGTGCAGTTTGTAAATTTGTATTCCCATTGTTTGTAAATTTATCGTTGTTCATGATGTTTATTTGTTATGGATTTCTAACACCTAAATATTATACATATCACACTCTTAGTGTTTGCATGAGTCATTTCATTTGTTATAGATTTATAACGCCTAATTCTTGGTAGGATGATCATGGAAAAGCACCAGTCGACCCCTAAAAATAGGTAAATTACAGGCAATGCACTTCATTATAATTCACATCATACTCTGTGAGTTTGCATGAGTCATTTCATTTGCTATGGATTTCTAACACCTAATTCTTGGCAGGATGATCATGGAAAATCTCCAGCCCCCCCAGAACAAGCATATGATTAACATTTCTGAATTACATTTAATGTGAACTTTATTATTTGTTTATATAATTGAAAATAAATTTTATTTCTTNTATGTAGTCCACGGGCCATGGTTGTGATGATTGGGTTGACGACGACTTGTTGGATGACCCCAACATAATGGTAACAATCAACAAAATCATCAAAAAAATGAACAGAGAAATCCTTTGCTTGATTGTAAGTAAAGATCAAAATCAAGAAACTAAAGAAAGGATAGAGAAGTTGAAGGAAGACCTTCAAAAATATAAGGTAATAACCATATCTTAAAGTGATGTTTTTTTGGTTGTAAGTTCAATTATGAATGTTTCATGTTTATGACTTTTACATTTTCTAATCAAAAAAACGTTTTATTTCTTATATGGGATTTTTTGGCTCCGATTCAGTCAGCTCCTGCAGTAGATGTTGGTAGTAGTCATGTTGCAGAGAGTACACCACAACATCTAGCCAGCATGAGCCAACATATACCGGCTAGTCTATTCAACACTCCACTTGCGATTGATCTCAGTCATACTCAGACTAGGTCCACACCTATAGCTGGGGACCGTGAGCATGACATACCCCTTCAGATGGAGGTGGTAGAGCCACATGCAGGAGTTGGTGGCAGTGCTGGCAGTGATGACACTATCAATTCATTTCCTGGATCGTCATGCATTGCCAGCACAGGAACAATTTCATGCACTTTTTTTGTGAATGAGAAAGGAGTTCCAATAAAGACATTAAAAATTCTAGGTGTTTTTAATTGTTTTAATCGTTTGTTGTTGTATATCTGAAGCATATATCATCTTATATATTATTATTTTCTAATTAATGATCGTTTATTTTTGCATGTAGGAAACAACTTGTTTTATAAACACTTGCATGACCAGTCGTTGGAAATTTTTGGTCCCATGTTACGCACAAGGTGGAATTCTCAAAGTATTCACCTC
>SNQJ01S0175303.1:5329-25453 GCA_010110895.2 Picea sitchensis | reverse complement strand
CTAAAATTAATTAGCATGTAATCCATGCAATCTAAATCTTAAGTGAGTGTGATAAGTAATCTCAGTTGTCAATCACTTTGGATATTAGGAATAGATTATAACTCATTCTTACAAAAGAAAGGCTAGGGTGAAGGAGGAAGACACTTGTGTGAGATACACTTGTGAGAGACTTTGGTGAGAGACCAAGGTCTAAGATAGAAAAGAAGGAATTTTTCTAGTGTGAGGAGTGTAGAAGCAAATAAATACTTTTGATTGCATGAGAGTGAAGAGATCTTATTGGTTGGATGAATATATTTCATCCAAGTGTTGATGTACATGCAAATTTTTCTTAGACCCCAACCCGGTTTCAAGTCACAAAATTTTTCATTGTTTAATTCCCAACCCATATTTCTTGCATTGTTGTAAATGATATTAGCATAAACATAAAATTGTAACAGGAAATACAAGAGCCTATTAACAACAAATAGAACTAGAAATAAATGCACACAATTAGAAATTTCAACACTAAGATTTTTGGTCAAATTGACATTGGAAAAACCTGCAAGCGGAAAACCAGTGAGAGAGGGGCTTTTTAGTATTCTTGATCTCAAAGAATTTCTTCTGATACAACAAAATTATACACATCATAGACACCATAAAATTATTCAGAAATTGTGCCAAAACTCCTTCCGAACAATCCCAAATGATCTCCTCGATTTATGTGCAAGAAATTCATACTATTGTATGATTGTCACAACATTTAATGTTGTACGAACTATCTAGAAATCTGTTGCATAAATTGTGGGCTTTCTGTACGATATTCTCAACAAAAAATGCACCTCGACTTTTTTGCAAGCTACCTCAAAATCTATGTGCCTCCTCTATTGTATGACCTACTCGTTTCTTACTTGTACGATACAAAATCCATATTGTACATATGCCTTTAATGGTGTAGTTCTCTCCTTGATTTGCATGCTAGCTTCCTTTCTTGGAAATTGTGCCCTAGCTGCAAGTGAGACTTCTCTTTATAATTTCTCTACTCTCTCTCTCTCGTAGTATCCAAATTCTCATGAAGAATATCTCAAGAGGAGGCACCTCAATCCCTAGATAGACTCTTGGAATTCCAAATGAAGAGTCACTTGATCTAATGGATCATATTTGATCTTAGGCCATTAAGATCAACGGTGATGATTAAATGTTTCTTTAGTCACCCTTTTCATGAAATATTATCAATATCACTTTTAACTTTATATTCTCATAAAGTTAATGTGCTAGGGACCACATTGGAAACTTTCCCACATACTATGCACCTAGGCTATGTGAGAAACACTTGTCTAAGGTACACTTTTTAACACTCCCTCTTACTGAGGAAAGTGTTCCTCACCACTCCCATCTTATCTTTGATGGGTACAAACTTGCCTCTTCCCAAAGCCTTAGTGAGGATATCTTCTACTTGTTCATTAGTGGATATGAACTAAATCTCAACTTCCCTTCTTTAACATAGTCTCAAATGAAGTGATATATAATCTCGATGTGTTGAGATCTATCATGAAAAACTGGATTCTTAGAGAGTTTTATGCAACTCTGATTGTCACAGTAAATCACCATGGGCCTCAACTGCACAACAAAAATCCCAATCAATAACTTGCGAAGCCATATGGACTCATAACTATCTTGACTGGTTGTTATGTACTCAACCTCATCAGAACTCAGTGCCACTAACTTTTTCTTTCGACTGAACCAAGATACAACTTCCGAGTCCAATCCAAAATAACATCTTGAAGTACTCTTCATGTCAAAAACACATCATGCCCAATATGATTCTATATAGTATATAAATCTAACTCCATGCCCTCCCCTCTCATGTAGTCCAAGCCATAATCCATCGTACCCCGTAGGTACCTAAGCACGTGTTTTTCTACCACCCAATGCACTCACCTAGGCTCCACCATAAACTGACCGAGAGTGTTGACAACAAAA
Organism: Picea sitchensis; assembly: GCA_010110895.2. Taxonomy (NCBI): domain Eukaryota; kingdom Viridiplantae; phylum Streptophyta; class Pinopsida; order Pinales; family Pinaceae; genus Picea; species Picea sitchensis. Next base: position 23,494 of record SNQJ01S0175303.1, on the reverse strand, counting down.
AAAATATTTGGTCTGGTGTTGACCAAATACATCAATGAGCCTATCAACTGACGATAAATCGTGGGATCAACCAACTCTGACTCAAAATTATTGAGCTTCTTCCAATTGGTAATCATAGGCATGGATATGGGCCTACAATCCTCCATATAAAATCTCTTAAGAATTCCAACGACATATTTTCCATACCCTAGAAAAATGTGTCCTAGCTCCTTCCAAACCTCCAATCCCAAGAAATAATGCATCAGTCCAACATCTTTCATCTCAAACTCTGAAGCAAGACTATGCTTGCAACCATATATGAGTCTCTCTTCCTCTGTAATAAAAATATCATGTACATATATCACATTAATAGGAGGATCCTTTCCAACCATAATATAGTAAAGTTTGGGATCTTCCTCACTCTTCTCGAAACCCATATGTTGCAAGTATGTATCAACCCTCAAATACAAAGCTCTAGGATCTTGCTTCAATCCATATAGTTCCTTTTTCAATCTGCACACATGAGAATATCTCCCATGCACTTCAAATCCCTGTGGCTACTTAATGTACACCTCCTCTTGTATGAGACTATTTAGAAATGCGATCTTCACATCCATCTAGTGGATCTTCCAACCCATCTCTGCTACAATGGACATCACTGCCCTGATCGAAGTGTATATAGCAACCGAAGTAAGGGTTTCATCATAAAAGACTCCCTATACCTGTGAGAACCCGCAAGACAAAAATCGAGCCTTGTACTTATCAATGTTGTCATGTCATGCATGCTTGATTTTATAGAGTCACATGGAAGTCACCAATGACTTCCCCTTAGGTATTAGAACAACCTCCCACACATCATTCTTCATGATGGAATTGTACTCTTCCACCATGGAATCCTTCCAGACATGATGAGCTGTTGCCTCCTCAAAAGTGGAAGGCTCAGACTCACTGATGTTTCTCACCATAAATAAATATCTACAAAATATTTCTAGAGGTTTACACTCCCTGGCATCCTTCTTGGGATTCCCCATAGATCCCTAAGCTTCCTTCAAAATGTATTGAATCCATTTTGGCTTCCTCTTCTCTGAAGTAGCATCCTATGGAAGGGACTCCTCTTCAATCCCATCACCTGAAGGCTGAGTACCTGAATACGATGATCATGTGATAGTCTGAGAACCAATTGACTGGGAAACTGTACTTTGTGAACTAGTAATTTGAGGACCAATGATATCTAAACCTATCACCTATGAGCCAATCGTCTCTGAAATTGGTGGTCCTGAACTCTGTGACACTCTACTTTGCGATGAAATCACATGAAGTTGAGGAGCCTGGTGCTCTCCCTGCTCAACATCTCATGACCTCCTAAAGGTTCTATCCTCCTAAAATATCACATCCAATCTCACAACTGTATTCCTCAAGGGGGGAATGTATATGCAAAAATCCTTTGAGGTCTCACTATACCTCAAAAAATAATCTTTTATTTCGTGGTTTCTAGATTTGTCCTCTTCTTAGAAGGGACATGTGAATAAGTAAGGCACCCAAAAATCCTGAAGTGCCCAACCTCAGGATTCTTCCCAGAGAAATCCTCCTCAAGAGTCTTGTTCACCAATACTTTGTGTGGACTCCTATTATGCAGATATACTGCAATGTTTCATGCCTCAACCCAAAGAAAGAGTCATATCCTCTAATCATGTAGCATGTCTCTTGCAGCCTCAACTATGGCCCTGTTCATCCTCTCAACAACCTCATTCTATTGCGGGTTGTAAGGAACTGTTGATTCTATTTTAATTCCTTCTCTTGCACATAAATCATTAAATTCATTGGAGGTATACTCACCCCCACTGTCTGATCTCAACACCTTGATTTTATTTCTTGTTTGGTCCTCCACAAGAGATTTTAACTCTTGGAACTGCTTGAATACACGTCCTTTGGTATTCATGAATAAAATACAAGATTTCCTGGAGAAGTCATCAATAAAAGTGACATAATACTCATAACCAAACAAATATACAAAAGACATAGGACCACATACATCAGAATGTATGAAGTCAAGAATACCTACCACTCTATTGTCATTGCTTGGAAAATCAGTCTTGTTGTACTTCCCTAGTGCACACTCGTTGTACACCTCCTAGTGCTCTGTAGTGAAATCTGGTACCCCGGTAACAATCTCTCTCCATATATTTAGATCCCCGTGATGAAAATGGGCCATCCTCCTATGCCATAGCTCAAAAAAGTTATTGTTGTTGGTACTGTGTATCAATGCTCTAGTTGGCTTAAACATGATCTTGTACAACTTCTCATGATGAATCCAAAAATCACTTTGGTTGAAGTGATATTGGATCCCTTAGGATATAAGATCACTTGTACATCATGGAACACCAACTCATATCCCCTATCCTCAATAGTGGAAACTGATATCAAATTCTTCTTCAATCCTGGAACATATAGGACATATCTCACCAACATCGGAGGTTGGGACTCCCTCTGAAACGATACTGTCCCACAACCAATTTCCTTAAACATTGAGTCATATCCAAGAACCGCCTCAAGATCCTCAATCTCTATAAGATCTGTAAAATTCTCATGAACACCTATCATATGGAGGGAGGATCCATTGTCAATATACCACACACTGGTAAATGTTTCTCTATAGGAAAGACACACCAATAAAGAAAAATCCTTCTCGAACTTGGTGGAAAAATCCTCCACATCTGTTGAAGTTGCAATTTGCTTCTTCTTATTATTAGGAAACTGACCTGCACTGTGCCCCATATTGTGACATGCAAAGAACTTGACTTTACTCATGTCCTTTTTCCTTTCACCCTTTGACTTGTTCCCACCCTTGTAATCCTTCTTGGACTTATTCTTTCTCTTTGTAGCAAGAGACACATTTTCCTCATCATTACCATTGGATGAATTCCCCTTCACATATCCTTTTCAAGTTTCCTCCTATATGAAGTCATCCCAAAGATGATCCCACTTGGGAATATTTTTTCTTGCAACAATGGCGTCAAAAAAGATAACCCATAGCTTGGTCACAACATTCAAAGTAGTCCTCACAATTTCATTATCAACAATAACCTCGCTAACAACACCAAACTCATCTCTAACCTAAGTTATCTTGGTAAGATATGTGGCAATATTTTTAGTCTTGGTCATTTTTATGCCCTTCAATTTTTCCTTCAATACCATTTTTCGGATTTCATTGGAACTTTGGTAAAGTTTAGTTAAGGGCTCCCACATCTCATAGGAATTGGATTTACTTGTCACATGTGGAATCCCATGGTCCTTTATGGAATCAAGGATGATTCTTTTAGCCTTGATATTATTCTTGGTGTAAGTGACCAAAATAGTAGCATCTGTAGGCACCGTCACATGATTTGTTTGTGTGCTATCACAATGTCCCATAACTCACACTCATGTAGAAGCAATACAATCCTCTCCTTCCATGGGATAAAATTAGCAGCCCCATCCAATCTATCCTAAACCCTTAAACCAGTGGCCATTGACCTTCACAACTAATGTCGAAGTCAAAAATATATGCTCTGGTGAAGTACTTCTCTCTCTCAATAAAATCTCTATTTTTGTTTACTAGTATATTCCCCTTCTCAGTTCATTTGCAGCTCTGACACCATGTAATTTTTTCTCAGACCCCAACTTGGTTTCTGTTGAATATTGAGTAGCTTCGGGATATATCCTTATTGTATTTGACCAAGACAAACCCTAAATAATATTATTATATTATATTTTTAAAAGTTGACCCTATTGTGCCTTGACATGTAAAACAAAAAATAAAAGCGTAAAGTAATAGTTTGGCTCAGACCTAATTTTAGGTCGGCCAAACCACTATTTATAAGAGAGGCCAACACCTTATTTGTAAATTCACTCACTAGCTCTGCAGCCAAGAAGGAGTGTGCAAGTCTTGAAGGAAGAAGCTACTGCAGCTAGGTGTGACGTTGTGAAGGTTTTGGTTTATCTCTTGGATATATCTTGGTTAAGTGGTGCACTACTCTTCCCTAGTCAAGGGCTAGAGGATGATCTTCTTCTTTGTTACTTCTCTCTTGGAGAGAAGCATTGTTCTTGGTTGGAAAATCCATATTGAGGAAGTTTGTTGGGTTTTTACCCTTAGTGGGTTTTCCCAGGGTAAATCTTGTGCATGCTGTGAATGTTAATCTTTCAGTGATACTTTATATGTAGTTATTGTGATAATGGTTTAATAAGTAAAAGAATGCTAAAATTGTTGAATGCTTAAGTAAGAAAATCAAAATGGTATTAGAGTGAGCCTGAAAGAAGGAATCTTCATAGCACAAAATAACTCTTTGAAGAAGCTAAGAGCTTAGGAAGACTCTCCTAACCCTAGCACATATCCTCTTGTGCTTAATCTCTCAGTTTGGCAACTTTTGTAAACTACAACTGTTGTTGCCGCTGCTGCAACTACCTGCAACTACATAAACCCTGAGTGTGATGTTTTCCCTATTTAAGGAGGATGTTGGAGAAATTAACCACACCTAGGATCTCACCCTAAGAGGGAACATCTATTCCCTGGATCAGAAATCCAAAATTTGAAAGTTGAAAAATTAGGGTTTTCTCATAAACCCCAGGTCTGCTTGCAACTGCTACATATTTTGTGACATATTTCATCTCTGACTCAACAATATCTCTAGTAAGGTCTAAGATCCTCATCTTGAAAAGTTATTTTTTATTTTTACTTGTTTCGGGCAGGATGACTACCAATACCAAGCTTGATGAAAAGCTTGAAGGAGTCGATGACTTCCGAGAATGGAAGTACAGAGTGATGCTCATTCTAGAAGGGAATGACCTTGTAAGTTTTGTTGAACAAGACATTGAAGAGCTTGAGGGAGATAAGGCCAAATCCAAATATAAGAAGGATCTGACCAAAGAAAAGAGGATCATTACTGATTCCATCAAGAACCATTTGATTCCTCATGTTTCAACATTAAAAAACTCAAAGCAAATGATGGATGCCTTATCCCGTTTGTTTGAAGGAAATAAAAACAATCATAAAATGACCTTGAGGACACAACTCAAGAATGTGAAGATGCAAAATTCAAAAACCATACAATCTTACTTCACAAGAGTGTCTCAGATTAAAGAACAGTTTGAAGCTATTGGAGACTCAGTCAAAGAAGCTGAGATAACGATGACCACATTAAATGGTCTTCCAAATTCTTGGGAATCCTTCATATAAGGAATCTTCTCTAGAAGAAAGTTAACTAAATTCACCAGGTTGTGGGAATATTGTACTCAAGAAGAATCCATATTAGAGGTAAGAAAGGAAAATATAGAAAGAAATGAAGATCAGGCGCTAACATCTCACACAAGAAAAGGAAAGAAAAAGAAAGAAGTGCACTCTCACACTAGATTGTAGAATCCTCATAAAGGACAAGATTCTCATAAATCTCTCTAAAGCTTTAGCTACTTCATTTTCCAGAAGATGGGACATATTGCAATAAATTTTCCCCAAGATAAAAACCAGGAAGTTTAAGAGGCATCATGTTCATTTTGCAAGAGAAGATGAACCTAATTGGAAAAGAACAAAAGAAGATGATCCAGATGAAGTATATATTCTATGATATAGGACTTAGTGCTTTCGAAGCACTTGATTCATATCAAGTGATATTGGTAGTGGTATCTCGTTTCGTCCCACATTAAAATTTCAGGAAGTAAAAGAGATAGAAATTGGTTGTATCATGGGGGCCAAGTACAAGTTGTGAAGAGGTGTCATTAATCATCCAAACATCATACAGATCAAGAAAGTAGTCTGAAAAATGCACGCTCCAGGTATGCACCCTTCATATTTGATTTTATTTTTAACTTTATTAACATTATATTTTATGCATTTTTATCTTAGCTTGTTGGATCATTATCCTTGGTACGAGAATCCAACAAGGTCTCATTTAAAATAAAGAAATATTTTATGTGCTCGGGGGTTGCATATGTAAATGCCTATGGTTGGGTGACAATAATATGATATTGTCTATGGTAAAATGAGCACATTAGAATAGAACTCACATTGTCCTGCAATTTCCTAGTGAGAAGACCTGGTCAATGGATAATGAGGCCACCTTGACAAGAAGCATAATTCGTTTGAATTCTGACTTAGTTTTTCATATTAAGACTTGGTAACCAAACACCAAGTATATCTTCCAAAAAATCTAAGAATGTTGCAGACTCAGAGGAAGTCAAGGATCAGAGGGAGAAAGTATGACAGTCCTTGTATTTGAGATTGAGTTACCTCTAGTTCCAGATGGTGCATATTGATCACTCTTCAGATCATCAAGAAAATTTAGTAGAGCCAGAAGGGCCTACCCAGAATCATTGCAGTAATCAAGAAGAGATGAGCATGAACCCATGACACTTTGCAAGATGCAAATCCATATATCATTGGCTAGCCATATCATGAGGAGAAGATGGCTCCACTAGTGGAGAGGCAGTCGACCCCACCAAGTACAAGCTTAGAAGGAGCTAGAGTTCAGAGGGAGTCAGACCTCATGATCCAGTAAGGAGGATAAACCTCCCTAGGACCATTCATAGATATGTACAAAGCCTAATTTGTGTCCAAAGGATTCACTATAGCAAGAGGCAGAAGACTATGATGAGACACTTTCCTCAATAATCATAAGAAGTATATATAGAACAACCATGTTCCATTAAAAAAATTCGGTGCAATATGAGATTCACAGGGAGAAAATGAATATGTAATCATAATGGAGTAGCGGAGCTACTCTCAGAGTTCAACGACTATAGTGAGAATGGAGCAATCATTCTCAGTTTCAGAAAAAATAGCTGCAAGTGTAGAGTCCCAGTTCCAGAAGGAAAAAGTTGCAGAGTAGAGGACATACTCTCAGACAGTTAGATAGATAGTGCTTTGTGGAAATCACATAGAGCCAATACATAATTGTGTTGATTGAGTTGCAGTTATGAAAGCATACCAAGTTGGTACAATGTGATGTGAAAATTTGTTTCGAAGAACACAAGGACAAATGTACGTTTTGTGGTGAAAGACATGTTCACCTGATTATGGAAAAACATGTGATGGGGTACCTAAAGGGTACAATAAATTATGGACCCAAATGTATCTTAAAGTGTGATATAAGATTGCATATTCATATTGGGAAGGCAGTGTCACAGACCAGAAAAGTACATCCAGATATTGCTTTAGTATGGGATCAGTTGTGATCTCGTGACTTAATGAGAAGAAAACCTATATGGAACTCAGTTCCGTAGAGGCATAGTATGTGGAAACATGGTTAGCTTGTGGCGAAGCAATGTGGCTTCAGAAGTTGATTGCAAAATTGTTTGATCTCTAGTTGAAGAAAACCTGTATCTATTATGACAACCAGAGTTGCATAAAGTTGTTAGTGAACCTAGTGTGTCATGACAAGTCCAAGCATATCGAAATAAACTACTATTATATCCTAAGGGATTAGTAAATCTCTAGTGTGTTCCTACTATTACACATGATTTTGGTCACTCTGGTGATGTCTCAACAATGGTGTATTCAGGCTCCCAATAAGGAATTTTTGCCTGAGGAAAATGACTGTTGTCTTCTTCCAAAAACACATTTTTAAAGTGAGTTTGCATGATGCCTGTGTGCTAGGGTGAAAGAATTCTCGATTCTCACAGGCTACCCACACTTAGGGTGCAAATTGTTTGCAGGTTTCTCCATAGATAGGGTGTGAACCTATTTTTAAGCTTGGAAAGGAGAAGAGGTCTCGAGGGTTCTAGAAGGGAATCTTCTAGAAAATGAGTTGGCATTCGCATGGTTGTCATTCCACTAAATTTTCAGATTTGGTGGGATCATCCTCATCCATGTAACCATCTCCCCTTCTCCTTCTCCTTGTCATTCCACTGACTGAATAGAAGCTTGAAGCCTTCATTTGGCCTATCAAGTTGTGTTGTTTCTTCTTCATGCAGTTATAGATCAAGTGTGTGTGTTGGAACCAAGGGTCATTGAAAGGAAGCTTGCAACATCAAGGCGATCAGGTTGTATCTTCTACTTTCATTTAATATGATACAACGACATGTCCCTTTCCCATAAAGTCACTGTTACTTTATTGCATAACTCCTTGATCATATGCATAGGTTGACATTGAATATACTTTATTGTCTTCACTTTGGTTGGTTTGTGTTGTCTTGGTATTGACCTCATAAGAGCACCGAAGCTAAGCGGCAACAACAGAGACCTGGGAAGCGATACAAAGGTATGTCACTGGTTTCTTCTCATTAGTAGATTCAATGATCACAACTTAGGGAAAGAGTCACGTCATGTTCTGTTTTGTTCTAGATCCAGGTGGATCTAGGGGGATATATTAGTGTCTGCACCTACCAATTTGTCTGATAACAAAATTGGCGACTCCACTAGGGATATGGGACGCCGAAGACTATGAGGCAGTGGAGAAGAACCTGAAGGGGATGTTCGCGGTCAACCCCTCCAGGTTATGCTCCACTGCCTCATAGTCTTCGACGTCCCATCTCACCACTGGAGCTACCTCTCCTCGCCGTTGAATAGGAGACGTTCCTCGATGCCGATATGGTCCCACATCTGTGTCATCAAAAGGAGATTTTTGATTAGTTCTTGGACAAACATAAAAACATTTTATATGATAAAACTTGCAAAAAAAAAACATTTAAAAAGAACAAAATGTGTACTTCTTACCTAGATCACCCCACTGAGCATCCTCAGGCAGGGCCAATTCTAGATCTCCTCGGAAATCCAAACCGGCATAGGCATAATCGTCAATCATCAACATCTGGGGCCTTAACCAGTCAAAAAATGCGCCATTGTACTTGATTATGGGCCCTGCCACGTGACGAGCCATGAGGTTTCACAACCTCACCATCCTCCGATCCTCTAGAGCTGGTAAACCCTACTCAACCTGTAATCATAGTAGTGGAACCCTCTCGAGAAAGAAGGACACCAAAAGTGATCCATACCCAAATTGCTTCAACTCGTCCTTCCTGCATTTCGTCAATTGCCTCTTTATACTACGGAGAACTGCGTCCGACCAGTTGAAGACCCGAGGCTCCATGCACTATATGGCATATTGAAAGTAGCTCTGGAGAGCCATGTGTGGAGCTGCGCTCCCATCCATACATGAAATAGTGAACAAGATGGTCCGAAGGGTAAAATATTGGACCCCCCAAATAGCAACCTTACCCTTGCTCCTCTCTGCCTCGGGAACACAATACTGACGACAATACTCACTCATGGGGAGCCCGCCTCCTCTACCTCTCGTCAAAGTAGCATGGTATCCATGCCGTGACAACCCTTTTAGAAATTAGATATCCTCGATATCTAGGGTCAGTGTATGGACTCCCACGTGAAATAACTATTGGTCCATGTCCCACATATGGACCATGTATTCCAACAATTTGAGTTGGGCCCTCATGCTCGGAATCCTGAAGAATTTCAAGAGCCCACAGTCCTGAAGGGAAGCGATGGTACCCGGGTCATTCCTGACAGTGGCATCCTCCTCCTCATGTTCTCTTTATCGCCACTCTAGCATTGTGATGGTCAAACACCTACACAAGAGCCAAGAGAGAAGGGTCAACAACTTTTTTCAAAATTTGGCACATTTTTTATTGAGAAAAAATCAACTTTAAATTTCATGTTTTGGCCCCCACAGATGCCCCTTTAGCACCGTGCGAGATTCTCGTAGGTGCCCTTAAGGCCGCCTGCGAGAATCCTAGATTCTCGTAGGTCTCGCATGGCCAGTCTGCGAGAATGCTTGGGAGCAAGTTATGGCCCTAAAATGAACCTAAAACTCTGAAAAGTGCCAATGAAAACTAAAAATAAACCATGGAAAAGGTAAAAGATAAAGAGCTTACCTCGTTGACGAAGATGGTTTGTTGAATGGTCGCTTGTGCCTCCCGCGATCGAGCAAGGAAATTTGGGGGAAAATGAGGTGTATTGGGAAAAGTTTTTGGCAAAATCACAATGAAATGGTAAAAGCCCTTTTTACCCATATTTATTTACTTTTTACCATTTTTGTTGATTTTTTATATTATTTTGTCTATAAAACCTAATGCCTAATAGTCCCGCGAGTGTGATTTTTTGCAGATATAGCAACTTTGAAGTTCAAACGAAAGAGTATGGATGTTTTTTCTTTTTTGTCGCATGTACGACTACTTTTTAGGGTTTTTACAAAAACCTCGAGCTAAGTCTTCATTCGTTCTCACGCTCGAAAATACATGAGAACGCAACCGAGTATATTTTTCTCGTCTTTTTGTACTCGTCATGGTAACACGAAAACGATGAATGCAAAGGAGTATCCTCTAAGTTATTTTCACGCTCCATAAAGACGAAAATATGGTCGAGCAACCCTGTTTTGTTCACGCTCGTAAAAGTATCTGAACAAAACGTTCGATGGGCAACAGTTTATCACTTTTTCGGTCCTGTCGAACTATTTTACGAAAAAGGAACTGAGAGAGTCCTCTTTAAGTGTTTTTCAGACTCTCAAAACATGAAAAACCCCTGAGTTTTCTATCTTTGGACTCATTAAACAAACATCAAAAGACCTGTAATGGGATCGAGCCATTCCTTCCTAGGGTTCGTTAAATATACTCTAAGGGACTTGCCCGAAGGATGAGCTTACATCATCAAGCATATGTTATCCTCCTCAAGCTTGCGTAAAAATAAAGAGGTACTTGCCATAAATGGTGGGGGGAATTTTGGGAAATGGATGTGTTTTCGTATTCATATTAATGGTAGTAAGCGCCGCTCTTGAACATGACACCCCCTATTCATCATTTGAAGCCGGTTTGGGAAATCCATTTGTCTCTCATTCAACTTGCTACAAGGTCATATCCTGGGTCGTCTTTGAGTCAGTGCTGCCAAGTCCTTGGTCGTGTCATTCATATGTTCAAGAGAAGTTCATCCAAGCCCTCTATTGAGTCGACCATCTGCAGTTGTCCATTCTTACTATGTCGACCTTCCCTGTGTCTGTTTCAACCTATATTCATAATCTGTTTCACCCTCAAAATATGTTACTTATTTCATGTCATTGATGGGGGATACATCAAGGCCCTCCTGTGATGAGTCTTGTTCCATCGACTTCAACTCATTATCTGGAAACGAGACTTAGAAATCATTTAGTACCTTAGAACCTGCATGCTTTAGTGGCAGGTTTCTTCGCTTTCGACAGGGGTTTGCATCATTGATCCCTAATCGGGAGATTCCACCAAATTCTCGACTTCAACTCATGTATTCGCATTCATTCAGATTGTGCTTTGGTACCTTGGGAGTCATTGACATCAATGGTGATTTCCCTCACACTTGTTAACGGTTTTCATCAATGACCGGTAATCAAGTGGTTTCTGTCATGTTCGACTTCAACACATGTAATCGCATGGCTAGATTCGTACTTTTCAGTGATGGGATTGAAGACCCTGGGTCTCATCTTTTTTATCCAGGTTGCGATGGAGTATGTATAATTTGTATCGGCACATAGATCCATTTTGTATGACATGTGGCTATGTCGTCTTAATTTAAGTTTTTTCTCATAGATCTACAATGTATTCCTGGTGGCTATGTAGCATTTTGATGGCATGGATCCATGGTGTATGATTGGTGGCCATGACCTACATTTATGATTTCATTCATTTTTTATCTGAGCATGGGGATGCCTACCTCAGAATTGGTATTATATTCTGTAGATGCTTGGTTGTTTGCAGGTTTCTGATTAGGTGCGCTCTTGGTTTCTGACACACACACACAGTTTACAAAGTATTTCGGCTGTCACAAGTTCAGACCTCATACTTTGGGGGGCATTCTGTTACACATGATTTTGGTCACTCTAGTGATGTCTCAACAGTGGTGTATTCAGGCTCCCAATAAGGAATTTTTGCCTGAGGAAAATGACTATTGTCTTCTTCCAAAAACACATTTTTAAAGTGAGTTCGCAGGCTGCCAATGTGCTAGGGTGCGAGAATGCCTGATTCTCGCAGGCTACCCACACTTAGGGTGTGAACTGTTCACAGGCTGCTCCATAGATAGGGTGTGACCCTGTTTTTAAGCTTGGAAAGGAGAAGAGGTCTCAAGGGTTCTAGAAGGGAATCTTCTAGAAAATGAGTTGGCATTCGCATGGTTGTCATTCCACTGACTTTTCAGATTTGGTGGGATCATCCTCATCCATGTAACCATCTCTCCTTCTCTTATATATTGAAATGTTTCTCATGGAAAAGGTTAAGCAATATTGAATGAAGAATTGGTGAAATAATTGTGTGAGGAACTCTACTTGAATAGAATCTTGAAGCCTTCATTTGGCCTATCAAGTTGTGTTGGATCTTCTTCATGTAGTTATAGAGCAAGTGTGTGTGTTGGAACCAAGGGTCACTGAAAGGAAGCTTGCAACATCAAGGTGATCAGGTTGTATCTTATACTTTCATTTAATATGATACAACAACATGTCCCTTTCCCATAAAGTCAGTTTTACTTTATTGCGTAAGTCCGTGATAATATGCATAGGTTGACATTGAATATACTTTATTGTCTTCACTTTGGTTGGTTTGTGTTATCTTGGTCTTGACCTCATAAGAGAACTGAAGCGAAGCAACAACAATAGAGACCTGGGAAGCGATACAAAGGTATGTCACTTGTTTCTTCTCATTAGTAGATTCAATGATCACAACTTAGGGAAAGAGTCGCATCCCGTCCTGTTTTGTTCTAGATCCAAGTGGATCTAGGGAGATTTGTTAGTGTCTGCACCTACCGATTTGTCCGATAACACCTACCGACGAGCATGTAGTAGATGTGTTGACTAAGCCTCTGTCGAGATTGAAGTTTGAATACTTAAGAGACAAGGTTGGTGTGGTCCAGAAGGAGTTTACCTCATGAGAGGGAGTGATGTGTTCCCCAATAGTGGGAGTGTTGTTAAGCCCTAATATTGGCTAATTACCCCTTAATTGGGGCATATTATATTAGTAATGTTATTTTATTTATGTCAGCTTTATGCCATTAGTTGTAATTATACCTCCTAGACTCCTATATATACCAAGGAGACATTTTCATTTTGAATCATCTTGTACTTGAACACTTAAGTGGGGTAAAAGGAGGTTTCCCCCTTGAAGAGGCTTATTATCTGAAATTATCTCTTTTTCAAGGAGTTGAGTACTTTTTCTGAGGTTTTTCTATGCTATATTGGTATTTGGTTCTTAACATATGGTATCAGAGCTCAAGGTCTTGGGGTTTCGCTGCTACATTTGAGACACCTTGGAATTTTTGCTATAACTTTTTTTCTACAATGTTTCCGAAGGAAAATCTTGGAGGATATTTAGTAGACGGATCAAGGTACGTTGGGTTCAAAATTCAGCTCCTGAGGCCTTATACTTTCGGAGATACAACCTGTAAAAGATAGGGTTCTGGAATCATCTGGAATTTTTGCTATAAAAACTTTTCTGTAACTTTTCAGACCCTGAACTCTGGAGGATATTAACATAAATTAGTAAGGTATCTGTTTTAAAAATTTCACCTTTTGGGTCATCTTAAATTTGTAGATACACCTTGTGTAATATAGGGTATCTGACTAGTCCTATTGACCAGTCTCAAGAAGGTGTTTCAGGTAAAACAATCATAACTTCTTCCTAGAGTATCAAAATTGAGTGGGACTAGTTTCATTGGATTATGGATAGTCTTTATTATTTTTGGTGCAAGTTTTGGAATTTTATATCAATTATTTTGTGTGGGGCACGCTATACAAGTGAGATCTCCTGGAAAGGCCAAAAATCAGCAAATTGTGGGGAAGTTACCGTAAATTCCACTTGGCACATCCAATTTTGATCAGACCTGTGGCATTGTAGAGAAGAATATCAGAGAACTACATAAAATAAATTTTCATACCCAGAAGGGATGAAACTTTGGAGATACAACAAAAGAAATATTGTCTAGCAGAACCACCTCAAAAGCAAGGTTCAAAAGTGATACTTGGCCAACATGCCACCCAAAAAGGGAACTTCTACACCAAATAAACCTCCATAAAATCCTACTTGGACTCTTGATGAAGGTGAAGAAATGCGTAGGGACATAAATGATTTACAAAAGAAGATAGTAGAAAAATTTGAACTACAAGAGATGATGGAGGGTTTAAAAGGGGAGATCATGGAAGTATTGAAAAATTTCGTAACAAAGAAGACACCTGAAAGTGAAAATGAATCCCATGAAATTCATGATGAGGACACAAGGAAGGTGAATCAAGAATGGAGAAAATCTAACTTTGGTTTGAAGACCAACCACATTCCTAAGATCGATATGAGGAAGTTTGATGTCCAAGGAGACATTTTCATTTTGAATCATTTTGTACTTGAACATTTGAGTGGGGTAAAAGGAGGTTGCCCCCTCGAAGAGGCTTATTATCTGAAATTATCTCTTTTTCAAGGCGTTGAGTATTTTTTCTGAGGTTTTTCTATGCTATATTGATATTTGGTTCTTAACAAGTGATGTGTTCCCTAGTAGTGGGAAGTGATGTGTTCCCTAGTTGCAGGAAGTGATGTGTTCCCCAATATTGAGAAGTCATGTGTTCCCAAGTAGAGGGAAGTGATGTGTTCCCTAGAAGCGGGAAGTGATGAGATCTCTAGTAGAGGGGGATACTCTGACACAGGTTGGTAACTCCAATGCAGGATGGTACGCTACCCCAGCCTAGGTTGGTAACGCCAATGCAGGCTGGTACGCTACCCCGGTGCATGTTGGTAACCCCAACATAGGCTGGTATTCTACCCCAACACATGTTGGTAACTCCAATGTAGGTTGGTACGCTACCCTAGCACAGGTTGGTAATCCCAATGCAGGCTGGTATGCTACCCTAGCATAGGTTGGTAAACCCAACGCAGGATGGTATGCTACCACAACGTAGGTTGGTAAATCTAAGGTAGGCTAGTACGATACCCCAGTGCAGGTTGGTACTCCATTACTTTACTTTGAAGCATGTGAATTTGTTGTTGGGCTATGCGTTGCTCTGGAAAACTCTTCATTATTTCTATGGGTGACAGGGCCTTCAGATGCACTTGTAGATTTTCGGCTTCATACTTTGCCTCTTGGAGTTGCAACTCCAATTTATGTAATTCTGGGTTCTCGTAGATCTGCGCACTTCTGCTACTTAACTATTTACATTCCTCAGTGAGTGATTTAATCCTTTCTACTATGCTCTGGGAATTTATTTCTCACTGGTCGTGCACTTCTTGTGGGGTCTGTGGTATGGTCTGAAGCTCTAAGTCCATGATTCTTTGTTGAAGTTGCTGAATAACTTCAACAAGCTTCATCACTTGGTTCTCTATGGGTTCTTCGGCCTTCTACTCTAAGCCGGTCACAGAGAAAAATTCTCTGTTGACTACTTCTTCAATCCCAATCTGCTTTGCTAGCATCTTCTCTTTCCCTTTTTGGAGATTTTCTATGTCTTCTTCAAATTTCTCTTGGATAGTGTCCTTCTCTTGTTGCGCAGCTCGACATTGCTCGATGATTTCCTCCTGTGCTTGCTTTAAGTACTGGGTGGCCTGCTCTGTTTCTTCCTGTGCTTTTTGAAGGTGTACTTTGACTGTGTCAGCAATCTTGTGGATTTGAACCGGTTCATCTCCCTCTTTTGTTGTTCCTTCTGGTAGGGCCATAGAAAAAACTGTGCAGCTAGACTGGAGGGCTTGCTGTATTCCTTGGAGCTCGATCTCAATTATTTTGTACATTGTCTCTTTCTTAGCTTCCTGCTTCTCGGTTATCTCTTCTATGGCTTCATTCATAGCTAGGAGGAGAAAAATGAAGTCATCTGGAGTGAGCGTGGTCTTCAGCTTAGTCACGGGTGATTTTGATTTCTTCTGGGAGGAAGGTTCCAGAGGCAAACCCTGTTGAAAAGTCAACAAGAAACATGTGTCTAATTTACTTTTCCCTTAAATAAATTGGACAATAAATATTAATCTATTATCTCACTTATAACTGAGTGATTTGGATTTGTAACAGAACTATAAGTGTTGTTAAGTGAGTTAAGATCAATTGTACTAGTTGTAACTAAACTTGCACTAGTGAGAGTTCAGTGAATTAATTATTCATTAATTCACAATCAGTGAACTCACATGCAAATGAAGATTCGCCACGGTTAACTACATGCATGTCAAATCCATTGGAGACCCAGTTGACATAACAGGTGAAAGGGATAGTTTGGCTATTAGTTGTGATATGATCACACATGCAGTGGATATGCTTATGAGCATGTGCAAACTAGGCAATTTGTAATCATTGTGAGAATTCAAATTGCATAGATTGTGTAAAAGAGGCAGGTTGTCTAGACACAGAGAATTGGCACATGTATTTGTTGATTTGTGTATGACAGTGTGAGATGATTATATTGTACTGAGAGCTCTTGGATTAGAGTTTTGTATGAGATTTTTTCATGATTCATGATATACATAATATATGATAGTGGGGTTTTTATCTTTACGCTTTCCCGGTAAAACTTCTGTGTTATGTATTCTTGATATTTCACTTTGTGATTGTGGTTGTGATCGTGGTTTAATTTTCCGCAAGAATAATAGTAGAAATGATTCTGTATTTAACAATGGTGTATAATTGTTAGATCAAGAGAATCACAGGAAATACTTAATTTGTATTGAAATTTCTTCATGGTATCAGAGCCACGGAGGCCATGGAGATAAGTAAGTGAGGTGCGAACATAATTTTATTTTTGCAGGTCCCGTCTCTAGCAGGGTGCGAACTTTAGTATTGTAGACTACGCACAGTTCTCAAAGAAAAAATTCTCGCACCCTAGTCTAAGGAGAGGTGCGAACTTTCCTGAGCATTCTCACAAGATGATCAAGGGAGAGGTGCAAACTTCCCTCACCCTACAATGTATTACAGTGCGAACCTCCTAGTCAAGTTCGCAGGCTATACATAGGCAGGGTACAAACTTCCCTCAAGCTACTCATAGGTGGGGTGCGAACCTCCCAGGGAAAGAGGGATTGTAGAAGTTGAGTTTTGTGGTTGGATAACATTCGAATTTGCAAGATTTTCTTGGTGCGACAGTTGATTCAAGATCGGAAATGTATTTCAATGGCTTGAGGTTGGAGTATGCACTCGAGGGCAGCTCGAACTACATTGCTTGGAAGGACAGGATGGAAGCAGTACTTGAAGAAAATGCTTGAAGGATTACATTGATAAATATGTTCCTAAGATGGATGTGACAGACACTGCAAATCTTGATGCATGGCAAAAGAAAGTGGCAAAGGTGAGGAGGATTCTATTGGAGGGAGTGAGAGACCACATTGTCTCAAGTCTCCATGGGAAAACCACACCACATGCAATGTGGAAGGTTTTGACGGATCTGTTCCAAAAAAATAGCGACCATAGGAAATTGGCGCTCAAAGATAAACTCAGGAAGATCAAGATGGAGAAGGGTGACACCATTCCTAAATATCTCACGAAGTTTTTCCAATGTGAGGATGAGCTTGAAAGTGTGGGAATAATAGTTGTTGATGATGATTTGGTGAGCTTGGCACTGCTAGGACTTCCCAAGAGTTGACAAAGTTATCAAGACTCTGTCAATGGAAGGGAAAAATTATCGCATTGGGAACGACTATGGTCGGATCTAGTGCAAGAGGAGTTCAGGTGGAACACCATAGATGGATTTTCATCAAAGCGTGATGATGAAGAGGATTTTTCTTTGACTGCCAAGNGTGAAGTGTTTTCACTGTCATGAACATGGGCATCTCGCTACTAACTGTCCACAGAAGAGGAAGAACAAGATGGTTGTTGGAGTTGCAACTGGTGAGGCTCTTGTCTCACATTTTGAACTTGAATTCGCTTTGATCGCATGCATGGATTCAAGTGCATCGGGATAGATGTGGTATTTGGATAGTGGCGTTTCCTTCCACATGATGGGAGATAAAGATTCTTTCATTAACTTGGAGGAGAAATATATCAGAATGCATATAGAGATGGGTGACGATGGATGATACAATGCGACTAGTATTGGTACCATTACCTTTCAGAGGGAGTCAGGTAAACCATTTGAATTGAAATTTTTTATGCATGTTCCAGGTCTGAAGAAAAACCTGGTCTCAGTCGCAATGTTGGAGGACAAAGGCTATGATGTTGTTTTTAGCAGTGGAAAATCCTACCTATGACATAAAGCAATGGGTCAAGTCAAGAAGATAGGGATTCGAGTTAAGAATCTCTACATGCTGGAG